>JAKUCV010000976.1:10716-98738 GCA_028386065.3 Turnera subulata | reverse complement strand
CGACAAGTGCCTCTTTGTAGGATACCCTAAGGAAACTAAAGGGTATTATTTCTATAATCCTTTAGAGCACAAAGTGTTTGTTGCTCGGACTGCTATTTTTCTAGAAAGAGAATTTATTTCTAGAAGAATCAGTGGGAGGAAAATAGAACTCGAAGAAGTTCGAGATATAGAGGCTGAGATGGAACAAGGACAGGAACCACAAGATGTTGTGGATGAGAATCTTGTGCCTAAAACACATGGACCGCGTAGGTCGGATAGGACTCGGTATGAGCCTGAGAGATATGGATTTCTCATGACTCATACTGGAGACGTGATGTTCATAGATGAGGATGAGCCCACTTCTTATCAGCAGGCCATCACGGGTCCAGACTCTAAGAAGTGGCTAGAAACCATGAATTCGGAAATGGAATCCATGTATCAAAACAAGGTATGGACCTTGGTTTATCCACCTGAAGGGGTAAAACCCATGGGGTGCAAGTGGGTCTTTAAGAAAAAGACCGACATGGATGGTAATGTGATTACCTATAAAGGGCGGTTGGTTGCGAAAGGTTTCAAGCAAGTTCATGGTATTGACTATGATGAAACTTTCTCGCCAGTTGCCATGGTTAAATTCATCCGGATTCTATTGGCTATAGCGGCATACTATGATTATGAGATATGGCAAATGGATTTCAAAACCGCTTTCCTTAACGGAAATCTTTTAGAGGATGTGTACATGACACAACCTGAAGGTTTTGTCGATCCAGAGAATGCCAATATGGTATGCAAGTTGTAGAGATCCATTTATGGATTGAAGCAAGCTACTAGGAGTTGGAATCTTTGTTTTAATGATGTGATCAAAGAGTTTAATTTCATTAAGAACGAAGATAAACCATGTGTTTACAAGAAGGTTAGTGGGAGCATTATTGTTTTCTTGTTGTTGTATGTTAACGACATCCTACTCATTGGGAATGACATTCCGACACTACAGTCTGTAAAGGCTTGGTTAGGAAAACATTTCTCGATGAAGGACTTAGGAGAAGCTGCCTAAGTGTTAGGTATAAAGTTCTATAGAGATAGATCTAAAACGCTTCTCGGGCTAAGTCAAAGTACGTATATTGACAAGGTGCTAAAGAGGTTTAGCATGAAAGATTCCAAGAAAGGATTCTTGCCCTTGTCACATGGCATATCTCTCTCAAAGAATCAATGTCCTAGTACATCTAAGGAGAGAGAGCGGATGAGTAAGATTCCTTATGCTTCTGCAATAGGATTTATCATGTATGCCAAGCCATGTACTCGACCGGATGTCGCTTATGCTTTGAGTGTCACAAGCAGATACCAATCTGATCCCGGTGAGAGTCACTGGATAGTGGTTAAGAATATCCTTAAGTACTTGAGAAGGACTAAGGATGCATTCCTGGTTTACGGAAGCGTTGATGAGCTTGTTGCAAAGGGTTACACAGATGCTAGCTTCCAAACCGATAGGGATGACTTTAGATTGCAGTCAGGTTATGTGTTTTTGTCTTGGAGGTGGTACTGTATGCTGGAAGAGTTCCAAGCAGGGAACAGTTACCGACCCTACAACTGTGGCTGTGCAAAGTTCCTTCTGAGAACAATGTAACAGACCCGTTGACTAAGTCTCTCACACAGCGGAAGCATGATGATCATGCTGTATTCATTGATATTAGATACATGTATGATTGGCTTTAGTACAAGTGGGAGATTGTTAGTGTAATATGCCCAAAAGCCAATCAATGGATGATTGTTTGCAGTCATGTATACACATTAAGGTTATTCCAATAAATATCGTTTATGAGATAAACGCTTGCACATATTTATAACCCTAGAATATTTTATATTAAGTTAGAGAACTTGTGGACTGGACAGAACTATATAAGAACGCTACATGGAACGTTATATGTTTGTCGATAGCGGTTCTTATATGTATTGTCCTTAGACCTGAGATCATCAAGGTTCCCAACATATGAATCGTATACTTTGATATTACTCTTGGCTATTTCGTAAATGAGTAGACCTTAGTGTAATCATTGGGTATATGATAAATGTGTAGTGGGTTTTGTATGATCCAGAGGGGATTCGTCCAACCCACATAACGGGTATATTATCGGATGGTTTCTTGATAGAGTTGAACCGGAAATGCATGGCCATGCTCGGATTATGATATGGTAGATCAAGAAACCGAGATTGAACATATGCGAGAATGACATATTCCATGTCTCGTGTTTAATCTTGATAATGGGACGAAGGGACGATGACATGTTCCGAGGCATATAGAATCAGTACTGATCTTGTCGTTCGGGTAGCAATGATGTGTTGCTAGACGCCGCTCTTTACTTATAATTGTAAAATGAGATTTTACAATTATTGCCGGACGTTACAAGTGCCTACAGGGTCACACACATAGAACTGTTGATTCGAGCAGGTGGTTGAACCATGGTTGGACTGTGGTTGAACCAGTTTGTGGCTGGACCATGGTTGGACCAGGGTCGCTTTGGTTCACTAATTATCTGAATTATTGAACCAGGTTTAGTGCTATGTTGTGTTGATGTGTGATAATGCATTAGTGGTAGACAAAAGATGGTGAGTGTCATTATCATGCTACCTTTGGGCCATAGTGTTGGCCATTAGTCTAATTAACTAATGCATTGTGTGTTAGTGTGATCAAGTGTGGAATGATCAGTTTTTCAGATTTGAGAGCTTTAGCTTAACACCATGCTACACACCAGAAAACTTGAGTAAGACTTGAGTTTATAGACACACACTCTCTTCTTCTTCTTTGAGAAAGAAAGAAGAACACAAAACCACAAGATTAAGCTCCCCGAAATCCGTAGCTAGCACCACGGTTCGGGAGTGCTCGGGGGTTGGAGATTGTGAGACGATTCCGGCCTGTGATTGACGGTTCGTGTGGATACCGTAAAGGAGCAGGATATCCTTCCGTCTCTAGCTGATTCGGTTCTTCAGTTAAGTGAAAGATCCTAACCGTTTCAGGTATGTTCATTTTTGTTGTTCGATTTAGTTGCTTCACTTGGATCCTCCAAAGTTTCCAGGTCTTTTCGCTGTACTTGATTGTTAAGTTTGCATGCCCGGATTCTTACAAAGGGTTGATCTATGTTACTATAGGTGCGAACACTCAAATTTTATCCAATAGTTTATTTGTTAGATTATAGTGATATTTTAGAATCCAATGTTGATTTATTAATTATTAGGCTTTAATTTGGCATGCTAACCCAATTACTTGATTAATGGAACATGTATATGTTTAGGCCTAGCCTTAGGATGAATTTGCAGATCCAATAACAGCAAATTTTCGTAGATTCAAGCCCCATTAAAGTCCGAACATTATTTTGTCTTATTTTGTTGTTATTTTGTCCAAAAGAGGATTTGATTTGATTACCTGGTATGGAGGTTAAGTAATTGAGAAAAGAGGCATAATTGGAAGTTTCTAGAAGCTAATAGACATCCCTGGTTATTAGGGAATGAATCGTGATTAAGGCAAAATCCAAGAATGGAAGGGAGTGGAAAAATGGTCAAAATAGGAGTTCAAATTCGTTGACTTCATGGGCTTGTCGCGAAGCCCGCTACCAGTGGCGGTCTTGGGAAGGATGACCGTCACCACTGGCGGTCTTGTGGGAGATGACCGCCAACAATGGAGGTCTTGTGAGATGGCCGCCAATTGGTGGAGGTCTTGTGCCCCTGGGACGTGGTTTCTCGGGTTTTTTTGCCTCTTTTTCGAATTTTCACCTCAACCCTTAGATTTAGGGATTTTTTTCAACCCCAAGATGATATAACCGACTTCAAGGATCCCCGAGCACTATAATAAAACCCCATACCCTCAGAATTAGTGGTCTTTGGCCGGTAACTCTTGAAGCGCATTAAGCTTAAAAAAACTCTTCTCCTTTATCTTCTTAACTCCAATTTAGCTTTCTCTTTGAGAATTCACGTGGTTGTTTTTGTTAGTTATCTTCTATCTCATGTTAAGCTCCTATCATAGTAGAATCGAGGAGTGGTGAGCAAGCAAACACAATCAACGAGCCTAAAAGGCGAAGGACACACATATCGATTCCCCGAGCAAACAGTCTTGGTAAAAATGCCATAACTTGATTTCTAGACGCCAGATTCTTATGATCTTAGTGTCTCTAGAAAGATAAGAGAAATTTCTCAACGTTTTTGTTTCAACCAAAAGCTAATTTGGACATTTTCCTTGTCAAATCACCTGTGGAAGTTGACATATAGTTTCTGCCTATGAATATAGTAAGTGTACTCTTCCCTTTTCGATTCTTGTCTTGATTTGATGATTCTAACCATGTTTGTTTGAGTGTTATGTTGTTGTAAGAAGCTTTGGTCCTGGTCACAGAGTTACATAGGTAGTCTACAGTGGATTGAGATGCAGGCCTAATTATTTATTTTCCTTTTTTTTCCTTGTCTTTATTATTTAAGCTTATGAATATACACGTAGTATATAATTATATGTTGTTTATGATGCTTGATTTGCTAGACATTGGTCTACACATAGTATATAATTATATGTTGTTGATGATGCTTGATTTGCTAGATATTGGTCTACACATACACACGCATACACGAGATCACAAGGCCAAAGAGATATTTGGTCTAGATTCTCAGAGAAAGTAAAGTAAAGACATGGTAAAGTGAAGGTGCAAAAAGATAAAGTTACCAAAACAAAGAAATAAAAGTTATATTAAAATTAAATGTATATGTCATATTGATTTGATTGATTGTGTTGAATTTATAGGTACTATGTGCTATTTATACTATACACATAACCTAGATTTAACCTTAAGTAGGTTTGTAGACCTAGAACATTTAGGAGGACCATCATAATAAAAATCTAAAAAATATAGGAATTAACTACAGTCTTAGCCTTGGGTTAGCGTGTAGTCTGTTCTAGAATAACTAGCCCACTTGTTTACTAAAGCCCACTAGTTTATTCTACATAAGGGATGATGCGGTATTTCTCGTAGTATAATATGAAACGGTGCGTCTCTTGTTATCCTTTCTGATCCAATGCCAGCTTGCTTGCCACTTCCTTGAAAATCTTCCGCATTCCTTTCTCTTTTCCCATACCATCCTTGAAACACACAAAATACCGCATGATTTTACTTCTAAACTCATGAGTACTGCAGGAATCTATATCGTCGAGTACTTTTGAATTACTAAAGAAAAAAACCAAAAATCCCTAGAAGTCCTTGTAAACACTCAAAATTAACCCTTAAGATGTTTTTTTGCTCGGACCTTGTAACAGCACGAGCAAAAATTTAGATTTTTACCGGGACTATAAAAGTCTTTTTACAGTGATTTACCGAAAGAATTAATCTTGGGTAATTAATTCAAGGTAAATCGGGCGTCGTTTTTCATAACCGAGGGTTTTCCCGCGCTCGAGATTTTTCCGTGGATTTTTCGGACCTAAGTTGGTATTTCTCGGGTCCCGGAATCCTCAGAAAATCACACCGGAAAATAGTTAAGTTGGTGTATCAATTGTCTTCTGGTCCGGTCGGGACACGACTGCATGATTGAGTCACGCAGCCGCCTTTACCTGTGAAGCTCGTGATTAGTTTTTCCTGTGCGCATGTGAACCTTGTCTGTGCAGTTCATGACCCTGCATGTCTAATTCTCTCGTGACACTGCCTTTCCTCACACCTGCAATTCATCACCACTCCTTCACTCATCCTTCTGCACCAAATTCTGCCCAGTTCCCATACCTCTCTCTGCAAACACAAACACAAAAAAAATTCAAGCAAAACCAGAAAAAAAAAGAAAAAAAAATTCAAAATACACACAGCACAAAGCCACCACCACTGCCGCCCGTGAACACCACCGAGACCACCACCTGCGTCACAGCCACCGTCGCCTGCTCTCTCCCGCGCTTTACGCGCGTGCAGATCCTCGTCGCGCCGCCCGTTGCAGTAGGACTGAATCGCGCCTTCGTCCTCGAGCCGTAGAAGATCGACGCCTCCTTGCCTGCCACTGCCGCCGATCTCCCCGCAGCAGTGCGACGACCGAGACGTCACCAACAGCCGTCGTCCGCGACCTTCATCGCACTGGGAACCAGCGTCGCCTTCTCCTGCTCGCGTCGTGCCGCTTGCGGTCGCCTCAGCCTCGCCGTGTTCCTCGCCGTCGTGTCGTGCCGCTGCTGCTGCCTTCGACCCGTGGAGCGCCAGGATAAGGTAAGCAACCCGACCCTCAAACGGGTCAGGTTTAGGGTTCACTTGGATGTTCGCGCCGGATTGATGGCCTGGGCCTGGGACTTGCGCCTGGGCCGGTTGGTAGCCTCTTTGGACCAAACTCTTGGGCTAATCAAGGTTCAATAATAAGTATAAAGGCCCAATCCGAGATAATTGAAAAAAAATAATAATAATAGGGATATATAATCTGGAAAAATGCATATTATGGGTTTTATTTTTTCTGGAAAATAGGAATAAAATAAGGATATATATATTCTGGAAAATAAATATTTTGGCATATTAATTTCTGGAAAATATAGTACTTGATATATTACTATTTTGGGAAATCAAAGTAATTATAATATGATTTGTATCCTTTGGAAAAAATTGCTATACCTTTTAGAAAAAAAGATATATACTATGGATACTTTCAAAAAGAATATATATATAATAATGATAATTGTATATGGGAATATATTTCTGAAAAATATATATAAACATATACATATGATTATCTTCTAAAAGAAATAAATGATGGTAAATACCTTATGGAAAAATACAAGTTGAGTTAAATAAATATAAAAATATTTTAGATAGGGGTATATATACTATGAAAATATTCTGGGAATATAAGCGTACGTTATATTTTTCAGGGAATTATATTATGGTAGTTATATTTTCGGAAAAGTACAATTTCTTTGAGTAGATAATTTTGGAAATGTATATATATACCTATATATATATCTTCCTAGAAAAATTATGATAGTTATATTTTTTTGGAAAATGATAAATATCTTCATAAAAAATATTTAAAGGAGAGTTTTAATTAAAGTATTAAATACCAAGTAATATTCGGATATATGTACGGTATATTATTTTCGAAAAAGGATTTAAAAACGATTAAAGACAATTTTATGTATATAACCGAGGCGTATAACCGAGGGGGATTTAATTTATAATTTATGGCATCATAGCATACCGATTATGTGCATTTATGTGAGTATATATTGTTTTGTTGTATAGGTTATGATATCGGGCAGTTTCCTGAGGAGCCGGTTGATGTCTTCAGAGTTGAGTAATCAGCTAAGGTGAGGATGGATTTCCTTCAATATGTGCCTGTATTACTCGGTTATTGTGTTTGATGATTATTGCTCTGTTGGTTGATGCATTTGTTGTGGTTTGGTTCGGGATGTTTATCCTAGTGTCCTAATTGTTTTTTTGGGATATTTATCCCCATGCTTTGAGTTTGGATGTCTATTGCTGTGTCTTTTGGTATAAAGTAATAAAGATTAAATAATAAATTATGACCAGGATGTCGATCCATGGTTTTGGATTGGGATGTCTATCCCGGTGTTTTGGTTAGGGATGTTGATCCCTGTGAATTGGTTTTGAATTATGATAATATAATTGTCACGTGGTAAGTAGTGGTACGACTCGATGGTTCGAGACTGTTTTGTGGTGGCCTTGACCTGGGTTACTTATGATAAGCATGTCTATGCTTGGGGTGTCTATCCCGTGATTATATTTGGGATGTCTATCCCTGGGTTCTTATTTTTAGGATGTCGATCCCTGGGCTCTCTTGGATTTGGTCTGGCACCCGAAACATGTTGATAACCAGGTCTGACCCCTAGCTTATCCGTGACGGGGCCCGGAAAGATAAAATTGGAAAATTGGATTTTTGTTTAAGTCTTTTTTGTCTTGGACCAGTTTTGGGTCGAGTCTTTTGGATTGTTTTATTTTGGTTGTTATGTCTGTGTTTTCGACCTTGAGTAATTATAGTGTTGCATATTGATTGTCTGTCCTTCGTCGGTGAGCACTTCGGACTCACCCCTCACCTGTGGGCTTTCATCCCGTAGGTTGAGTTATTTGTGGTACAGGTTTGGTGCATTTGAGACAGGCTGCGGCGTTTTCTCTTGGACAGGACTCGGATCCATAGTTTGCATCAGTGTCGCATACAATGTCTTTGTGAGTTATTAAGTCTTCCGCTGTGCTACTTTTTGTTATTGTTGGGCCTTGGGCCGGTAGTGATATTATTGATGTTTGTACTTTGGGCTGTTAACCTGGTTTTCTATTGTATACACTGTATGCTGGGCTTTGTTTCGTCGGGTCGTTACAGTTCCGGCACGTGTTTACTGTGTACGGTAAATACGGGTGGGGGCGTTTCATTTTGGTAGCGGAGCGGGCGTTAGGTCTTGTTGGGAAGTCCTTGTGTATCTGTTGTTCTTGTTTGCATAGTTCGCTCCATTTGTTTATTATTTTATATCATCTAGTTAGTGTATTATGGATCCAATCGAGGGACGTCAGCTTGCCACAGAACATACACATAAGAGGTAATTGATGCCATAAATAAGCGGAAATATAAATATTATTAATATTGCTAATATTAATATTACAAACATTAATATTACATTATATTATTAAAAAAAATACATTCATCTTCTCGGAACGACGTTGACCCTGAAGCTGTTGGGGTCATTGTTGATGTTGGCCCGGATGCTGTCGTTCCACGAGGACCACATGCCGCCCCTGTTGTTCTGACCAGGAAGCTCGAACCGATTTGCTGGAGGGAACCGAAGTGGGATGAGACCGTGATCGTCTTCAGGCTGCCACTGGGTCTCCGTGAGAAGAACCATGTTGGGCTTGTACTGGTTCTTCAGGTCCCTCTGGATACGCGAGAACTCCTGGGAATGCCTAGCGACTCCTCTGCAGTTCCACACCAGTAGTCGGGCCTTTAGCCAAGTTGGAGGTAACCGAGTGACTCTGGGCATGCTCTGGGCAGTCATCGAGAGCTGGTAGTAGGTACCTTGTTCAAGGAAATGGCAAGTGGGCTCTAGGTTGAATTCCTGAAGTCTTTTAGAGATGAAAAACATGATGGAATTGGCCGAGCCGTAGAAGGAGGTCCTCAGAGTGCCTTGGTCCTCTAGGAAGAACGTCTCTTCCATGGGAGTGACAAAGAATCTGGAGGAGTAGAGTTCGTTGACGAAGACCAGACGAGGCATTCTGCCGAGCTCATTCTGTAATTCCTCTGGACGTTCGTTGATCATGCTGTAGGCCAGCCGGTTTCTTCTGCCTAGGTTGGCACCTTCAACAAAGAAGACGGAAGATGGAGCAGACATTCTGACTTGGCGATTTTGTGTCTTTTCTGGACGTGTTTTGTGTTTATTTTTCTAAACGTGATACAAACTCTCTTTCAAATGCTTTTGATGATTTACATCTCACCACTCCGTCTTTTATACTCTTATGGGGAGCGTGATTACCGTTTTCGATCTTCAAGATTTTGCTTTTTGAAAATCTTGCCGTTGCCTCATTTATTACTCGTCACTTTGTGTGTTTTGGGGCTACCAATGCAAGTGTTTTTCAGCCCCTTCCCATCTTACAATTTTCTATTGCCCTGGCTACCTTGGCGTTTCTTTTTATGGTTTTTCTATATTTTCCTGCATCTTTTATCACATGCATCCGTGACCGTTGAGGCTGGACTGATGGGACCATACCTCGAGTAGAGTGTATATGCGACAAGCTTACACCTGTTCGGACATCATGGAGGGATACGAGATTTGACAGACGTTTTTGGCTCATGTGGAATTTGTGAACAAGTGGACAACGTTTCTTTCGAGGGACATAGGACGTGATCGTGATCATCGCATTGCGAGTTGACGGATGTCTTTTTCACAAGGGAAACCGACGTCACCGTTAGCTGTGCATGTTACGTTTCTCGGGATCGAAGATGTTTACGACCGATCTAGAGCGCAGAATATGAAAAAATATTTTTGTCTTAACTTCTTTATGTTTTGGTTTTGTTAAACGAATTTTGTTTTTAATCTCTTTATGTTTGATTTTATATTCTTATTGTTGATTTTTGTTTTTCTTTGAGATGTTTTGATTTTCTGTTTAACATAAGACTTCGTAACATAAAAGTTTTGATTTTAAAAGAAAACTTATTTTATTTAATTCATAACGGTTTTCAACAGGAGAAGAAGTACTCTATGGAGCTACTTGCTTCTCAAGGTCTTTTACAAGTTTTTGGATATTTTTGACGTGGGGAAAGAGTTCCGCGCACGCCAGTTCTATCTGCATCACCGCCGAGCTGACTTTCCCAGTGAGACGTTTAGCTGCGTCAGTGTCTGCTGTGGAGTGCTGCTTTCAGCCGTTGCTTTGCCCTTTCGATCATCAGCTTCTTTGCCAGCACGTTTCTTTCGCCGCCTTGGGGAGACGACCATGTGTTCTTTCAGACGAACGATGTTCGTCTTGAACCGCTTCTTGGGAGGTTCTTCATCGGAGCTTGTCGGGAAAGCAGTACCATCGATGTAGCTGTTGTCCTCGGAGTCTGAGGTGGTTCTTGATCTTAGTGGAGAGTCCATGGCTGAGAGTGAGTTCTCAGTTATGAGGTTTGGTATTTATAAGCGGAGGAGATGTCGCTTGAGGGTATAAGCGGTATCTCATGTTGAGTTTGGACACCTGGTGGAGTATACCAGAAGCTTATCCTGGTAGGACCCACGGATAAGACGACGGAATTTCGGAGATGAAATTCTTTTTAAGGTGGGTAGACTGTAACAGCCCGGGTAAAAATTTGGATTTTTACCGGGACTGTAAAAGTTTTTACAGTGATTTACAGAAAGAGTTAATCTTGGGTAATTAATTCAAGGTAAATCGGGTGTCGTTTTTTGTAACCGAGGGTTTTCCCGCGCTCGAGATTTTTCCGTGGATTTTTCGGACATAAGTTGGTATTTTTCGGGTCCCAGAATCCTCAGAAAATCACACCGGAAAATAGTTAAGTGGGTGTATCAGTTGTTTTCTGGTCCGGTCAGGACACGACTGCATGATTGAGTCACGCAGCCGCCTTTAACTGTGAAGCTCGTGATTAGTTTTTCCTGTGCGCATGTGAACCTTCTCTGTGTAGTCCATGACCCTGCATGTCTAATTCTCCCGTGACACTGCCTTTCCTCACACCTGCAATTCATCACCACTCCTTCACTCATCCTTCTGCACCAAATTCTGCCCAGTTCCCGTACCTCTCTTTGCAAACACAAACACAAAAAAAATTCAAGCAAAACCAGAAAAAAAAAAATTCAAAACACACGCAGCACACCGCCACCACCACTGCCACCCATGAACACCACCGAGACCACCACCTGCATCACAGCCACCGTCGCCTGCTCTCACCCGCGCCTTACGCGCGTGCAGATCCTCGTCGTGCCGACCCTTGCAGTCGGACTGAGTCGCGCCTTCGTCCCCGAGCCGTAGCAGATCGACGCCTCCTTGCCTGCCACTGCCGCCGATCTCCCCGCTGCAGCGCGACGACCGAGACGTCACCAACAGCCGTCGACCGCGACCTTCATCGCACCGGGAACCAGCGTCGCCTTCTCTTGCTCGTGTCGTACCGCCAGCGGTCGCCTCAGCCTCGCCGTGTTCCTCGCCGTCGTGTCGCGCCACTACTGCTGCCTTCGACCCGTGGAGCGCCGGGTTAAGGTAAGCAACCCGACCCTCAAACGGGTCAGGTTTAGGGTTCACATGGATGTTCGGGCCGGATTGATGGCCTGGGCCTGGGACTTGCGCCTGGGCCGGTTGGTAGCCTCTTTGGACCAAACTCTTGGGCTAATCAAGGTTCAATAATAAGTATAAAGGCCCAATCCGAGATAATTGAAAAAAAATAATAATAATAGGGATATATAATCTAGAAAAATGCATATTATGGGTTTTATATTTTCTGGAAAATAGGAATAAAATAAGGATATATATATATTCTGGAAAATAAATATTTTGACATATTAATTTCTGGAAAATATAATACTTGATATATTACTATTTTGGGAAATCAAAGTAATTATAATATGATTTGTATCCTTTGGAAAAAATTGCTATACCTTTTAGAAAAAAAGATATATACTATGGATACTTTCAAAAAGAATATATATATAATAATGATAATTGTATATGGGAATATATTTCTAGAAAATATATATAAACATATACATATGATTATCTTCTAAAAAAAATAAATGATGGTAAATACCTTATGGAAAAATACAAGTTGAGTTAAATAAATATAAAAATATTTTAGAAAGGGGTATATATACTATGAAAATATTCTAGGAATATAAGCGTACGTTATATTTTTCAGGGAATTATATTTTGGTAGTTATATTTTCGGAAAAGTATAATTTCTTTGAGTAGATAATTTTGGAAATGTATATATATACCTATATATATATATATCTTCCTAGAAAAATTATGATAGTTATATTTTTTTGGAAAATGATAAATATCTTCATAAAAAATATTTAAAGGAGAGTTTTAATTAAACTATTAAATACCAAGTAATAATCGGATATATGTACAGTATATTATTTTTGAAAAAGGATTTAAAAACGATTAAAGATAATTTTATGAATATGACCGAGGCGTATAACCGAGGGGGGTTTAATTTATAATTTATGGCATCATAGCATACCGATTATGTGCATTTATGTGAGTATATATTGTTTTGTTGTATAGGTTATGATATCGGGCAGTTTCCCGAGGAGCCGGCTTTGGACCGGTTGATGTCTTCAGAGTTGAGTAATCGGCTACGGTGAGGATGGATTTCCTTCAATATGTGCCTGTATTACTCGGTTATTGTGTTTGATGATTATTGCTCTGTTAGTTGTTGCATTTGTTGTGGTTTGGTTCGGGATGTTTATCCTAGTGTCCTGATTGTTTTTTTGGGATATTTATCCCCGTGCTTTGAGTTTGGATGTCTATTGCTGTGTCTTTTGGTATAAAGTAATAAGGATTAAATAATAAATTGTGACCTGGATGTCGATCCTTGGTTTTGGATTGGGATGCCTATCCCGATGTTTTGGTTAGGGATGTTGATCCTTGTGATTTAGTTTTGAATTATGATAATATAATTGTCATGTGGTAAGTAGTGGTACGACTCGATAGTTCGAGACTGTTTTGTGGTGGCCTTGACCTGGGTTACTTGTGATAAGCATGTCAATGCTTGGGATGTCTATCCCGTGATTATTTTTGGGATGTCTATCCCTGGGTTCTTATTTTTGGGATGTCGATCCCTGGGCTCTCTTGGATTTGGTCTGGCACCCGAAACATGTTGATAACCAGGTCTGACCCCTAGCTTATCCGTGACGGGGCCCGGAAAGATAAAATTGGAAAATTGGATTTTTGTTTAAGTCTTTTTGGTCTTGGACCAGTTTTGGGTCGAGTCTTTTGGATTGTTTTATTTTGGCTGTTATGCCTGTGTTTTCGACCTTGAGTAATTATAGTGTTGCATATTGATTGTCTATCATTCGTCGGTGAGCACTTCGGACTCACCCCTCATCTGTGGGCTTTCATCCCGTAGGTTGAGTTATTTGTGGTACAGGTTTGGTGCATTCCAGAAAGGCTGCGGCGTTATCCCTTGGACAGGACTCGGATCCATAGTTTGCATCAGTGTCGCATACAATGTCTTTGTGAGTTATTAAGTCTTCCGCTGTGCTACTTTTTTTTATTGTTGGGCCTTGGGCCGGTAGTGATATTATTGATGTTTATATTTTGGGCTGTTAAGCTGGTTTTCTATTGTATACACTGTATGCTGGGCTTTGTTTGGTCGGGTCATTACAGTTCCGACACGTGTTTACTGTGTACGGTAAATACGGGTCGGGGCGTTTCAGACCTTATATTATATTTTCACTCAAAATTAATCATATAATGTTGGACTTAACATGTGGTAAAAGCCTAAGTAATGGATTCTAGGAGCCCACAAGTTGGTAGACCACCATAAACACATTTTTTGTAGCTTAAGCAACTCTAATTTTCGTGGAAATTCCCACTAAAACTATAATCAAAATTGCTTTTATGAAGATGTGAAAAATAGAAATGAAGTATTGATTTTGAGCTAATTGGGGTTGATTAAAGGTTAATTGGAATTAATTGGGTGGTAATTAGATAATTAGGGTGTACAATTGAAGTCTAACAGCCCTAGATTTACTTGCAAAGATCAATCATGTCGGAACTTAGGGAATCTAGGCAAGATATCAAAAAAACATGTTGGAATTCTGCCAAGCTGGGTGGTCAAGCATGCAAGACGTTTGGCGTCTAGCAGTCATGCGTCACTGTTATGTGGAAATATTTGATTTTCCATCCTTTTTATCATTTCAAGCTGTATCCATCAGATTATAGACTTAATCTTGACCCTTGGTGAGGTCTACGACCTCTGCACCCCTCACCCAATTAATATGACCCTCCATTACACTATAAAGGGTTACGAATTTTTATTACACACCCCCTATAAGTTTGAGACTTGGAAAAACTCTACCTCTCCTTCCTCCCAACTCTCTTTTCTATTATTTTGGTGGTTTTCTCCCTTGGAGTCCAAGTCTAAAAGTGTCATTCCTTGGACCTTAGCAGCCTATTCAAAGTGGAACTCAAGAGCGGGAGGATTTGTTACGCTGTTTACAAACCGAAGTTATTTGGAGCTAATAAGAAAGGTCTATAAGAGAAAAGTACCTCATCCCTTTCAATTTTCTGCCAATATGCAATGTTGACGATGTGATCTGCATGCTATTGTGATTCCATGATCCTTTTTTCTCTCCTCACTTTTAATTCTATAGAACTACGTGTACTTTGAATCCGGTCGCTGGGGTACATAGGTGGTCTCTAGTGGTGGAGACTCAAGTCCAATCCCACACTCCTTTTTTCTGTTTCTTTTACTCTTAGTATATTTATGTTGTTTTACTTGAACACCGTGCACAAACTTCACAAGACACATAATTTTTGTTTAGACTTGCACAAAATTTCACCCACAGAAAGGATGGGTACCTAACACCTTCATATTCATGATGAACTCCTGAGTCTAATAATCTCTAATTAGCCATTAGTCCTTTTTTCGAAAATAGCTTGGTTTTTCCTAGATTTTCCCAATTTAAAAAAATCCGAGTGGCGACTGAATATTTTTAAGTGAGAAGGTCAAAGGGAGTTTTGGTTTGAAATTTCGAATATGCTCAAGCCATAAGATTAATGAGAAGATTTGATCTTTGGCTAAGACACACTTGGAATTTATTTTAGTGGAATGTATATTTTATGAATTGGAGTTTATGTGTTTGAACCTTAGGATTAATGAGATGATTTAATCTTAAGATAAAAATATACTAAAGCCTAGTTCATTAAAATATTATGTTTTATTTATTTGGGCTTTCTTGTTTATTTTAACTTGATTATAATGAGATGATTTATTTTTGGGTTAAGGATGAATTTGAAGACAAATGTGGACTTTCCAGGGTTGAACAACCCATAAACACATTAGCAGATTAATTTTAGCTTTAAATCATCCTTTAATGTAAAAAAGAAGAAAAAAAATATCCTACCCACAAAACAAATCAATTCCCAAACATCCACCCTTCGCCGCCTCCTTCCTCCTCCTTTTTCCACCTTGGCCAACGCCATGTCCTCCTCCTCCACCTAAATTTTTTCCCGTACCCAAAAGGAGAAAAGGAAGAAACTGGAACATAAAAGATTGTCCATTCCAATTCCATCCTCATTATCTTTCTTTTCTTGGTAAAGCAAAAAAAACAAAAAACAAAACAACCAAAAGCACTGCCCCCTCTTCTTCTCCAAACCCAATCGAGGCCCCAACCAATTTGAAAAATCCCCAAGCACCGCCCACTCCCCTGCCTATCCGCCATGAGCACCTCCTCACAACCACTGTAGCTTCCTCCTCTTTCCCCTCCACGACTCGTTATTCCGTAGTGGCCATCTCCGTCATTCTTCTCTCTGCTGTCCTCGCCTACGTCGTGGTCTTGGTTGCTGGAGACAGTGGCGTCAGGTCAAGCGGACGGGAGTGGGACCCAGGCGGAGGCGGCTAGGGCTTTAGCCTACTTGATTAATGATTGCCAATCCTGTGGTGTGTGTAAGGATGTGCTTGAAAGGCCTCATGATGTTTTGTCTCTGTAATTTTATTTGCTTTTTTGCAATTGAACTGTTATAAGTTTCTTTTCTTTCGTTAAACACTGTTGTAATTATTTTCTAATCGTGGTTTGACGGTTTTTTTTATGCAAACAATAAGATTTATTATTTAAATAAGAGATAATATGTACGGAAGGCAACTGAAAGCCAGAAGAAACCTGATAAGAATACAACATTCCATCCTTGACGGTTTAGATTTAATCTCATTCTCTATTTATTTTATTTTTTTCATTGTTATTATTATTCATTTATTAACAATTTGTATGTGTGTTTTAAAAATTCTAATTGGTTATGGGTGGGTTTTTCGACGGGTTTTGGGTTGGTTGGGTGATAAAACCTGGTTAGTAGTATGGGGCCTATATATACACATGGCTTTGACGTGTCCATACAACCACATGAAACGACGCCGTTTTAGCATGAAACGACGCCGTTTTAGCATGAAACGACGCCGTTTTAGCATGAAACGACGCCGTTTTGAAATACCTCCCAATCCCAAGTCCGGACAACCTGCCACGTCAGCAGGTACCTGACCGGGAATACATGACCGCCAAAAGGCAAAAGATGGGTACTATCAAACCCAAAAACCCAAAACAAAAGGAAGAGGAAAATAGACCAGAAGACCAAGTGAAGCAGAAGCAAGATTCTCTCCCTCTACTGGTTTAGTTTGTACTTTGTAGCTAGCTCTCTCTTGTAAGTTGTAACGTGTAACCTCTGCTTCTATTCACTAACAGCAACAGCTGAACCGACAGTACCATGTCATAAAAGCAAACGGATATTCATCACACGAACGCCACATCTCTCTCTCTGTCTCTCTTCAGCTGCAACAGAACGCAAGAACAATCCAAAAAGAACTATAAAAAGAAGACATGGGTATTTTGCACGACGACGTAGTGATCATCAACCAAGCGGAGAAAGAAGGAGAGCCGAGTGTTATCACTGTGAACTGTCCTGACAAGGCCGGCCTTGGTTGTGACTTGTGTCGCGTCTTCCTCTTCTTTGGTCTTAACATTGTTAGAGGAGGTAAGCAAGCTGAGGCCTAAAGCTTTCATATTTGTGCGTTTATTATTAAAGAAGAATTGTTACTAAAATTTTGTTTCTGGGATTCACTATTACCGCTCCGAATTGCAACCTCCCAAACCTCCTGATGTGTTCCTCTTGAAGTTATGCTGTTTTGACCGAAGGGCTTTTACATGGTAATTATTATTCTTTGCTTTGGAATTTGGGTTCAGTTCTTGTTTAATTAATTTTAAACAAAATTGAGCCTATGTGCTCTCAATTGTGTGGTTTCTTGTTCACATTTCTTTTGTGCTTCTGCTCTGGGTTGAGTGTTGGGAATTCATCAACAAGTAGAGAAAGAGAGCAGGGACCTATTCTAACAATAATCCCAGGGAGCAACTTTTCTCAAGATTTTGAGCTTTATGTATGTTCCATTTCATATGTCCCTCACTAAGCTTGCTGTTAGATTGGTTTTCCAAGCTCTTGCTCCAGTTTCTATGATTTAGCTGTCTTATGGAGTCCGGAGGAATCACCTCACCTTTGCGAAACCGTTAATCTTTTTGGCTATAAAGTTGCTTGATGCCCTCTTCCTCCTAGTGACTTAAATTAATATTAGTTATTGAATATTGGAGGGTTTATTTATTTATTTTTTGCAGATGTTACTGCGGTGCTTTGTGAGCTTGAGCTCACCATTAAAAAGGTGAAGGTATCCACCACACCAGATGGAAAGTGATGGGCCTATTCTTCATTACAGACAGAAGGTTCTGTTCTGTCTGGAACATCAACTAATGCACGCAAAGCCAAGGTTGCTTGGTCTGATCTCTCACTTCCTAAGCAAGAAGGAGGGCTTGGAATTAAGAAGATCAAAGAATGGAACCAAGCCTGTATTGCTCGACATTTATGGAGTTTACTCCTGTGTGCTGGATCATTATGGGTTGCTTGGGTGTCTACCTATATACTCAAAGGAAGAAGTGTTTGGAGTATTCCAATTCCAGCTAGTTGCTCCTGGAGCATACGGAAAATATTGAAAATTCGATCAACTTTTGCTTCAGCAGTTTCGCATTCCATTGGGAATGGGCTCCATACCTTTGTCTGGTGGGATTCATGGCACCCTGCTGGTACTTTATCTAATGTCATTCCTGCTTCCCAGATCCCCAGCACTAAAATCCCTCCTCAAGCTAAGGTATGCACACTCATTTCTCAAAATCAATGGAGCTGGCCTGTATCTCGGCTGCCTATTATCTCTAGCTTACAGCAAGCTGCAGCTGCATCTATTGTACCATCATCCGATGATGATCAGATTATGTGGAACCTCTCCCCTTCAGGGATGTATACGGTCAGAAGTGCATGGGATTTTGTTCGTCTAAAACAGCCACGTGTATCATGGTTTAAGCTACTTTGGTCTTGGGGTTACATACCAAAGCATAGTTTTATCTCATGGCTTGCCATTCTTAACAGATTATCAACCAGGCAGAGGCTATTGAAATGGGGGGTGCTTTCTGATGCATCTTGTCTTCTCTGCTCGCACCCTGAAGAGTCACGAAATCACCTATTTTTCGAATGCCCTTTTGCTGCAGAGGTTTGGTCTCGGATACTCTCTTTATGCAATGTGTCACGAGCAGCTGGACCTTGGCAAACTGAATTCTCCTGGGCACAAAAATATCTGCAGAAGAAAAGTATTCAGTCTATGATCTTGCGCCTTGCATGGTGCGCTTGCATTTATCACCTATGGCGGGAGCGTAATTCTCGTTTTTTCACCCACACATGCCGATCTCCTACTGCTATTGTATCAGCCATTTGCGCTGATTTAAAGTTTAGATTTTGTGGTTTAACCAACCTAAAACCTCGTCAGTTGGGCACTGACATACAACAACTTTGTGACTTCTGGGGAATTAAATTTGTAGGGTCAACTTGACTAGTATAGTACTTTCAGTTCTCATTGTTTGCCTGTTTGTAGTTGTACATACATATACGGATGTACATATTGTTAGGGACCTCCCTAACCAATTTTGCAATGAAATTAATTTGATTCTCAAAAAAAAAAAGGTTCTGTTCTGCATTCAGAATATCTCTGCTCAAACTCATGTTATTTGTATAGTTTTGTGCATGGACTCTCATATTTATTTGCTGTTCTAATTGACAATGGCATGCATATATATATGATGATTGCAGGCCTATCTGAACCACAACAGTATAAAAATTCAAATCTGAATCAGGCTATAATATCCTGTGCCTACCTGTGCCTGATAGGTTCTTACTGGTCTTGCCATGTGATTTGTTTTGGGATTTTCTTTCTTATTGTCACGATTTTGGGTGGAGTTCTATCACTTTTTCCTTCCAATTCATGCTACTGGAGAAATTTTCTAGCGTTCATGACAATGTTCTTTTTTAGAGACATTGTATTACAGTTAATCTGGGGTCATAGGATTTGTTTCTACTAAGGGTCGCAGTCCATAAAAAGTGGAAGGAAACTTCTCCGAACCCCGTCAGATGTCTGTCCAATTTCTGTCTTGTTGAAGAACTTTTCTTCTTTTTCCAAAAGGAAAGTTCCTTAAATCTTCGTTTGTTGTCTTAATCAGGGGATGTCTGTCCAATTTCTGTCTTGTTGAAGAATTTTTCTTCTTTTTCCAAAAAGAAAGTTCCTTAAATCTTCGTTTGTTGTCTTAATCAGGGGGCTCCTGCATACAAATAAAAGAAAGGAGGATGCATCTGACCACTTAAAAAATGCGATTTGGAGTGCCATGATAAGCTGCGACATAGAAATGGTTGGCCCTGAGATTGCTGCATGTTCAGCAGAATCTTCTTTTCTTCCAACTGCAATCACAGAAGACTTGATCCCCTTGGAAATACCTGATGAACTGCCAAGTTCGCTTACTTCTACTAGTGTTTTCATTGCCATGGATAACTCACTCAGTCCTGGTCACACACTTGTTCAAATTGCTTGCCAAGATCACAAAGGTCTTCTTTTTGACATAATGAGAACTTTAAAGGATTATAGTATACAGGTAAATAGGTCAACAGTGTCTAACTAATTGCATATGTTTAAAAAATGTGTTTCCAAGTTCAATTATGAGGACTACATCCCTAATCTTCTTTTTTCTTCATTTTTTTTTTCTGAGAAAGATTGCTTGGATTAGCATGCTAATTCTCAATTTAGATCAAGTTTCGATGGTAGAAGCTAGCAGAAAGAGTACTTGACTATAGCTACAATTTTATGAGAACAGATATCTTATGGACGCTTCACGGTGAAACAAAGAAGGAAGTGTGAGGTTGATTTGTTTATAGTGCAAACCGACGGAAAGAAAATAGTTGACCCATGCAAGCAGAAATCATTGTCCTCTCGTCTGGAGATGGAGCTACTGCATCCTCTCAGAGTTGCTGTTGTGAGCCGAGGTCCTGACACTGACACAGAGCTGCTAGTTGCAAATCCTGTGGAGCTAAATAGCAAGGGGCGGCCTCTTGTTTTTCATGATATCACCCTTGCTCTCAAGATGCTTAACACTGGCATTTTCTGGGTACTGCCTTACCTGCTCATAAAGATGTTTCTTAGGGCTGTGCTAAACTTTGCTTTACTTTAGCTTTTCCCTTGCATATCTTAAGGCTGTGTTTGCTATTGAAGTGAGACAAGTTGTGCACAATTTTTAAACTTGACAAGCCATTACCGCAGGGATTTTGTGAACTGGAAAAAATGCAATCATATTCCACTGTCACCTTTTTTATTTTTTCTTTTTGTATTTGCTATAAATTTTCTTTTTAACATACGTACTGCTCACCTTTCCAGGCTAAAATTAGGAGGCGTATGATTGGAGATAGAGAATTTGAGGTTTACAGAGTCTTACTGGATGAAGGTGAAGGATTGTCTGTTCCAAGAAGTAAAATTGAGGAAGAAGTTTGGAGGATGTTAATGGGCTGGGAGTGATTAAAATTTGAGGTGTACTCTATGGTTATCGCCTTCCATGCAGTGTACTTTTATTTCTCTGGATATGCATGCAGTGTAAATCATGGGTTTTTATGTGGTAGAGAGGCATCAATGTTCATGTGGATACGTGCCTCTAAGGCTAACTTGCTAGGATGCATAAGAATTAGAATATGGTAGCAGCACACAGAAAGGGCTAAATTAAATTAGGATCCCCTGTACATCAACAGCAGTTGCCAATGCCATAAAAGAAAAAGGTTTAGCGATGCCTATGTCCGTATTGCAATAGTCTTATTTCTTCCATGTATCTTTTTTTTTTTTATTTTTTGTTTTTGATCAAAGTTATTTCTTCCATGTATTGCAGTAAGATCTTTATGTTGAACCAGATGGTAAGCATAATATAAGTGATGGGAGGGGTTTTGCAAATGTAAAGGTATTAATATTATTTCAGTTAAAAGACAGAAAGAATATAGGGAAGCTGTACCGTTCAGGACACCTGCATAATTAAGTTTTTAACTAAGCTAATAAAGTTACAGTTCCACAGCATATTCTTGTATATACAGTTTATTGGATATTGTTTCACTCAACCACTAGGTGTAATGTACGGAAATTTAAGACCTATTTTGAGCTTCCATCTTATAATTAGTCCTTTTTTGGAAAATAATAAAAATGATGTTGTCTTCTTCGGTGCCTCTTGCTTCCAGGTATGGTGGTTTCAGAGTCAACGACCATAGACTTTACGCTTGGGTTAGATTAACCACCATATAACTGTTGAGTTAAATTGCTATCGACTATCTACTAGAAGATATATTATGTTAGTTTGTAGATATAACTGTTGAGTTAAATTGCTATCGACTATCTACTAGAAGATATATTATGTTAGTTTGTAGACTTTTAGGATTCTTTACTTTCCTGGTGGGATTTCATTGACACCCACTAACTGGAGGGAAATTTTATTTTACAGCAAGAAAGAAAGAAAGAAAGAAAGAAAGAAAGAAAGAAAGCACTTAAATTTTTTCGAAAAAGAGTAAAAGCGGATTTAGCACAGCAAACACAAAATAACCTCCAATTACAAGTATGGAATCTACTCCACATTGTCTAGTCCATGAAGCTGTTTCTTTTGCTCAAAGCTTCCAGTATATACCCAACTTATGACAGATGCCTGAAACTACAGACCAGAATGTGATTTGTGCAAATATCACATATAGAAGTGTCCCTAACCTCTCCGAATGCCAAACATCATTAAAAACATGTTTTTGGATCCAATATATCTGGAAATAATAAAATAAAAAAAAAAAACAGAGAAGGAAGTTATGTTTCAAGAAAAAAAAAATGCTATAGTAGAATTCAATTGAGGTTATATCTTACAAGCGTGTTGTCCTCCGACTTGTAGTACCATCCATTAATGAATCCTTCAAAGATGCCTTGCGCTGCCATGACATACACTAGCATTGCATTCATTCCAATCCATTCTAAGAATAGGAATGGTGCTCTCAATCCCCAGATATCAATCTGTTTTAATTAAAAAGAAATTTAAAAAAAAAAAAAGAAAAGAAAAGAAGAGAAGAAAAAACAAAGAAGTTAGTAAATGAATACAAGTGTGAGGAAGGATGAAGATTCGTAGGAGGCATGGGCTTCTTTTTGGTTGTTACCAATACATAAAATCCAGAGAATACAATTCCTGCAGCACCGGCTGTGAAACAGACATAGCTGAAGCTGTAAAGCTGTTTGTTGATCGGAATAGCTGCAAAGGAAAGGATGCAGTGAAAAAGAAAAGAATCCACGCTTTAAACTATGCTTTGTGCTTTACAGTCTTTGGTATCAATTTGGAATTGGAATTGAATTCAGCCTGTGTTTGGTGCGCCCCACCCCAGGAATGGGAATGGGAATACAACTTTTTACTTTTTTTTTTTTTGGTTCACGTTTTGGAATGAGAATCCGTTACCGTGGAATCTCATACTCGTGATTTGCTGGAATTGGATGTTTTAATTTCAGATGGTATTGGGATTCCAAAACTAAATAAGCGCATTTATATCGTCCTAAAGACAAAAATACCCTCGGTATTTTTTCTTCCTCCCCGATATTCGAACTAAACACCAGCAACCTCTTTCATCTATCTCTTCTCCAGCCTCACCTTAATCGACGACCACCCACCGCCATCGCTGCCGCGAGGAGGACGTGCCGCTGCCTCAACAGTCGCCTTCGTTTATCCAATCGTCACCGGCCGTCATGGGTAGGTCACTGCGTCGCCTTCCCCTCCTTCTATTCCTTTCTTAATTTCTTTGTATTTTATATTTCTTTCTCTCTCCCGTTTTCTCTACTTCTCTTGCTATTTTTTTTATGTTGCTTTTTTCATTGGTTTTGGTGGCTTCAACGCAGTACTTGGTAATTCTTATATTTCTGTTGTGGGATTGATTAATATGCCTTTAATTTCATCCTAATATGGGTTCACATGGATTGACATTTATTCATCTCATTTGGGTCATTTCCTATCGTATAAGTGTGGCAGTAGTTTTGTTTGTAGTCATCTTCATGTGCTTCTAGTGGTTTGGTGTCGCTGAGAAAATCAAATTTTTTTTGGTGCTGATTTATGCTTTCTCCTTTTTTTTTCTTTTCCCCTGGAAATTGAATTGATAGCAGTTGACATGAATGGCTTGAGTTGACTCATTTACAATTTTAATTTTATTGTTTCGAGGTATGGACATAATGATGGATATGTAATGTTACGATAAAGGTAGTATTATAACCTACTGCCAAATTGTTAGGCTTATCTCTTGAGGATGTACAGAGAGATGGAGTTGAAAGAAACCTAGATACCATTGATCTTAACTTTACTTTCTTTTGAGTGCAGAGAGATGGAGTCATCTCCAGTAAAGATGCAGGTCTCCTAAAAATTCCTTATGCAGGTCTCCTAAAAATTCCTTATTAGGAACAGTTCAAGTTTAATACTATGTTTGCACCCTGAAGCTCAATGTGGAAAACTTGTCAAGGTTTACGAGATGAGAAGTATGTGTTCAATGAGCAGGGAAAGTTTGGCATTACTGTGAATATACTGAAATAGAAAAGACAAGAAGAGAGTTTTAAAGAGGGTATACTTTCTGTCAAATTACCTGTTTTCTTTTCTGTTATTTGATTCTTTTTTAGTCTAATAGAAGCTTCGTCCCTTATTCTTCTCATAATGTAGTTGGATTAATTTCCTGCATTTTCCATGTATTCAGATGATTAATTATTGTCTGTGTATATATGTATAAAATAATGAGGCTGTTCATATCATTTTCAGTTCTTTGGAGTTTGTGGACTGTCATGAATCTAATTTGTAAACTGAATTGGAATCAATGTAATTGTCTTTTGAGTGCAGAGAGATTGGAGTCTGTATCTTTTGGATTAGTTTGGTTGTATTGATATCCTTTAAAGGTAGACTGACTTCGGATATGGATAAAGAAGAAAGTTTGAGACTAATGAAATGAGGAGATTTTGTGAAACTTTTACATATAGGATCAAAAATATAATTGGTTACACACAATCATTTGCTAATTTAAGTGTTACTACTGCATCTGCAAATTTTGTGGGGGTGAAATGAGCATATTTTAGTATTGTCAAGGTCATGTCAAAATCTAGCTCAATCACCAGTTAGTCTTTTTGTACTTTGGTGTCACAAACTTTTGACCACGTTCTATATCTATGGAGAAGTTAACTGATAGAACTAGGTATAACCTAGGGCCAAAATTGTACTCGCTAGACTAATATGTACACACTATACATGACATAGGAAAATGGGAGTCTGTTCCATTTACATTGCCATCAGGCCATCATCACAGATGATAATGGGAGACTTTTGGAACTTCATGTCTTTCAGATAATTACATGTATCTTTTGTTTCGGAACCCTTACTTGAGGGATCACATTTCTGCCATGTTAACACCAGTCCTGCAATTCTGTTTAACCTCAAGTAGTTTGACATCTACTTCACTCTTTCTCTTTATAGCTTGTCCTGTTTCTGTTGAATATATATTGAAAAACATATGCTCAGTTTTATGCTTTTTTTTCTTGCAGTAATATAACATGGCTTCATTAGATTTGGCCCAAAAGAGGAAACTTATGTTTCTATTGTTGAAAAGGCATAAGGATCGAATGAAAAGACTTTTCATTCTTCTTCAGTTTGCCTATGCTATTGTAGTGAGACACCATGAGAAGTATGGCTTGAAAGCTAGGTATTTTAATCAAGATGTTGCTCGCACTAAGCATTTAAATCGTTTGATTTACTCAAATAATGTTTCTTGTTTTGAGTTACTTCGAATGGATAGATTTACATTTACTGGATTGTGTGATTTGTAGCAAACAAAGGGTAGACTAAGGGACACGAAAAATATGAAAGTGGATGAGCAAGTAGCTATGTTTCTAGTCATACTGGGTCACCACTAAAAAATTGTTGTGTAAAATTTCGCTTCCGGCGATCGGGGGAGACAATTTGTAGACAATTTAGGATTGTATTAAATGCGGTCATTCGACTTCAAGATGATTTATTCAAAAAACCAGAGCCTATTCCGGAGAACTCAAGAAATGCTAGGTGGAAATGGTTCAAGGTATTTGATCTCATTTTATTAATCAAAAGTAAAGCACATATATGGTTAAAGTCTAAATTTTTATTTTTATTTGTTCCATTTATAGAACTGTATGGAAGCTTTATATGGAACCAGCATACCAGTGAAAGTGCCTGAAACTGCCAAGCCTAGATATCAGAACAGAAAAGGGGACATCACAACTAATCTTTTAGCAGCTTTTTCACAAGATATGGATTTTATATTTGTACTTCCGGGATAGGAAGGTTCAGCTGCTGATGGAAGGGTATTTAGAGATGCTGTCACTAGAGAAGATGGTTTAGAAGTTCCAAATGGTACATTTTAAAGTTTTATATTATCCCTTTTTTACCGGTGCTTAGTCTGGATATTCTTTTAATTATGTCTTGGTATAAATTAGGATGCTACTATTTGGTGGATGCTGGATATACAAATGGCAACGGATTTTTGGCTCCATTTAGAGGACAAAGGTATCATCTTAATCAATGGAGGAGAGGCCGGCAACCAATTTAAGTTATGTTTACTCTCCAAATTTACCCCAAAAAGTATAACACAGCTATTTATCTCACCAGAAGTTCAATACAGCGACAAGGAAAACCCCATGAATGTTAGACTACAAAAAAAAAGGGGTTATTGGCTAATAAAAGTTCCAAGTATTCAAGGATATCCTGTAGGAGGAATCCTGATATCTTCTTCCCCCACTTTCATTTTTTTTTTGGGGGGCTCCTCACACCTTCATTCATGCTTGTTGTATTTTGGTTTTTTCATTGATGGAAAGCATATGTCTATTGACTGTTCTCTATTGAGCCACATATTTTCTTTCTTTTTTTTTCCTACTTGACAGTTTATATTTTGTTATTTAATCTTCAGGGTTGAAGATGCAGTCATTGGATACCTAAATCACAAGCCCTTTGGTCCAGAAGTTCCTTGAGACATTTTGATGTTAGGATCCAGAAGTTCCTTGAAATATTTTGATGTAACATCAGTTAGATTAATATTGTACTGCTAATACGTTGTTCAAAATAGTCTGAAAAATTTTATAGTTTATGTATCTTTTGTATAAAAACTTGAATTGTTGATAAATTATGGGTCTTTTGTATAAAAACTTGAATTGTTGATAAATTATGTGTCTTTTGTATAAAATTTGAATTTTTATTTTATCAATAAATTTTAGACTCATTTAAAACTAATATAATGTTTTGTGTTTGACTTTAACATTTTGCTATAGAGGATAGGAATAAATGACTGGACAATTCGATAAATGACAATAATGAATGACTTTTTAGATTTTTTTAAAAAAATATTTTTCCAAATTTTTTTAGTGACTAGTTTTTCTACATGTACGCTGTAATATGTAATATAATTATTTTTTAATATTAATTGTTGATGTTCGTTAATTCTTCTTTGTATAATCTAGAAGGATAGGAATTCTTTATAATAATTTTTTTATATTAATTCTTAAATTGAATTTTTGTAACAATAATATTCATGATACTCTAGATTATATAATTTATAATATTAAATTATATATTCAATAAAGAGGATAATTATATTAATTTGCTGATTTTATACTATAAGAAAGTTGTTATACTCCCTCGGTTTACTATTATAAGTCATTCAAGGATGTTGCACAACCTTTAATAAAATAATTAATGTGGCCTAGATAATATGAATCTAAATGGTAATATATCACAAGATTCCTTTGTAAAAATTTTATTTACTCAATCTTTCACTTACTTAATCATTTAATAGTAGGGTTATATTTAAAAATTAAACATTTAGTGATTCCTAAAAATTCTAAAGCATCTTATAATTTGAAACAAAATAAAAAGTCTAAAACGACTTATAATAGTAAATAGAGGGTAGACTTGTAATTTTTTCTAAGTATTTAAGTTTTTTTCATAGTGTAGTATGGATTATTAAATAATTTTGCGCGATTTTAGAGGAGTATTATGATGAAATTCTATAAAAAAAAAATATTTTATAAGACTACATATCATTCATTAGTATATGACACATCATTCATTATTTGTTACATTAATATTAAATAAGGGTATTTTCGTTTTTCAATTTTGGTGCTCTTTTTTAATGAGTTTTTTTTCTTTCGGAAGTCATAACAAATATGAGTATGATCTCGTATGGGCTGTAAAGAAGATAGATGGTTAAGTATCATAAAAAAAAAAGAAACACATAATCTACCTAATTCAACTTATGTGTATAATTTAATGTTTTATCAATATCTTTGGAAGAAATTTTAATCCAACAGCCTTTTAATCATTGAAGATTCCGCGAATCAATGATTAATCCAGCAACCTTTTTTAGAGCGAAATATTACAAATTCTTCTTAGGCCGATTAATGACTAAACCATTGTTTTGTATAGTTCCTTCCAGTTTAATTTTTAATTAAGAAGTCTAAGGTGCTTTCTTGTCTATCACTATCATGGTTATCAAATCCGGTCCGGCCCGGCCGGTTGAAACCAGTAACCGTGACTCGGAGACAAATCCGGGTTTTTCTCCCTCCGGGTTTTATCCTCCAAAAAACTAATCGGGTCATGACGGGTTCTTCGGGTTTCCCGGTTTTATTGACCCGTTTCCAGTTTTTTCCGGGCCAAAAGTAAAAAAATTCAAAATTTTATTTTGGCCAGACCATAATCAGACCTTTAGTTGGACCTTTGCAAAAAAAATTATATAATTTTAGTATTAATTCTCATACCGGTCAGACCCGGTTGAACCCCAGTTAAACCTCTTGACCCGTGACCCGGCCACTGAAACGGGTCAATGGCCGGTCCGGGTTTAATAACCTTGATCACTATAGTATCCATTGGTTAACTCCTCTCAGTTTTCTATTACATGTTAATCATAATCATAAAATACATGCGATAATTTTCGGAAAAAGAAATTAGGTTGTGGCCTACAAGAACTTTTTAAGTACTCTACATAGCATCAAAATTATTAAATAATAATAGAGAATAAAGATTAAATTGAAAGCATAATTGTTAGCTTTAAAAAGAATTATCTGAAGACTTATTGAGGACTTAAGAAATCGAAATATACATGGTTATTCAATTGTTTTGTACTAATGATTATGAATTTGTATTTCAAAATGCTATGCTTATATATTATATACACATAGCATCCGATTTATGGGATTAAACTGACTTTTGAAAAAAAAATTGATCTAATTTGCCGTCTTTAGTATTCCCTATAGTATCCATTGGTAATCCGATTAAACCTACTCACTTTGGGATTAAATTGATTTGTTTTTAAAACAACTCAAAAAGAAGATAGGAGAGAAGAGGGAAGAGATTTTACAATTCCTTCGAACCACAACCCTGTCTCTTTTATTCCTCGTGAACCTTAAATATGAGGCTTGGTGCAAGTCGATTCAAAGAAAAGAAAGAAATTGTGGTAGACGTCGTCTTGATGGGCAAGACACATTTCTTCTCTCTCTTTTTTTTTTTTCTCTTCTTTTGATTTAATTATTTTATATTTTTAATAAAATTAAATAGTGAAGATAATTGTGCCACTTTTTTTTTTTGTTTTAAGAAGTTTTCTTACAGTTGGCAAATCACCGAATCACCAAGTGGACGGAAATCCTCTTTTAACTTAAAAACTGTTTTTTTTTTTTTACACAGATGCAATTTGCCATTGGATGGTCAACGACTTACTTTGGGATTAAACTGTTTTTTTCTAAAAAAAGTGATCCAATTAGTTGTCTTAGGGATTAAACTGATTTTTTTTTAAAAAAAATTGGATCCTGGTTGAATGACTATTATGCCATTAATTATAATAGAAATCAAAGGGTATTTTGGTATTTTAATTTCGCATGTTTTGGTGACTTCGTGCTTTTATATATAGTACTAGTTTTTTCTTCACGTGCGATGCACATGGCGTATTATATTTTTTTAAATCACGTGATATTGTATTAATCTTAATTTTGAAACGAACTTATATATAAAATCTAGCCAGAGGGATACACATTATTTAGAATTAGTTTATGTAGTGGTTTATAAAATTGATTATTGTTAATGATAATTTTTAATGCTAGTCTGTACTTTAATTTTTCTTCTTCACAGTTCTTGTTGACAATAAACTACAAACATATAGTTATGGATTCCTATGATAATTCTTTAATATTATTATTCTTTTACGTAGTCATTGTTCTTGTTCGTAGTTTTCGTAACTACTCCGACTCTTCTTCTCTATAGTTCTTCCGGGTTCAATACATTTTACCCCCCTGAACTTTTGGTCAAACTACACTTAACCCCTGAACTAAAAAAACCGGTATTTTACCCCCTGAACTTTACAATTCCACATTTTAACCCTTCTCCGTTAGGGTTTTCACATTGGTGTTAGTTGACTTAACGGAATGCACCGATGATCGACACGTGGCAAGATCAACACCGTTTGATTAACCCTATTTATGTGTTTGATAAAATTTCTTTCTCTTATTTTATTTTTTAAAAAAACGAAGAAAGGAAAGACAAAAAGGCTTCAATCACTAACATCTAAATATAACTTAAAAAATTACTTTACTGTTTTCTAACTTTACAGAAACGTAAATTTTAGTTTTTTTAAAAAAATTCAAATTGAGTCTTTAAAAATTAAAAAAATGATGAAGAAACATTAAAAAATTAATTTTACAACCTAAACCCACTCCTCTTTCTCCCTTTCTCAAAGAAAAAAGGAAAAAAGGGAAAAAAAAGGAAAACCTAGGGGTAAATATCAACGGTCTCGATCAGGCCACGTGTCCAACATCGGTAAGCTCCGTTAATTCTGTTAACGGAGTCGGTATCGGTCCAACCAAAAGGGCTTAATCGGAGAATATTGAAGTTTAGGGGTTAAAATACCGGTTTTTTTAGTTCAGAGGTCAAGTCTAATTTGACTAAAAGTTCAGGGGGTAAAATGTATTGAACCCTAGTTCTTCCTTACAATAAATTACAAATACATATGTCATGAGCTCTTGTGATTATTCTTCTTCATGATTATTTTTTTGAAAAAACTCTAATTTTGTTCATGGTTTTTGCTGACTTTTCGGGTGTTCTTTTCATAGTTCTATTATTTTCAATAATTATTGTTCTTCGTAATTTTTGGTTATCGTTGAAAAGATATAAATAAATTTTTATATATTAATCATTATCTTTATAAGGACTTATGTATAATGTACACAAAGATTTTTTTCATAATCTAGACAAACAAATTATTTAGAAATAGTATTTGTATTAGAATAAAAATTTATAAATTGATTATTATTAATGATATTTGGTAATCTTTTGATATTCTAAATTATATAATTATTATTATTATTAAATTATATTATTAATGAAGAGGATTATTAAGTTATATTATTATTTTTTTCGTAATCATTGCTCTTGTTCTTGGTTTTCGTTGTCAATTCAACTATTCTTCAATTTTTGTTTTTCATAGTTCTTATTGATAATAAATTACAAACACACCTACCATGAGATCTTGTGACTATTCTTCGCTGTGGTTATACTTTTTTATAGGCATTATTCAAGTTCATAGTTTTCGTTAATTCTTCAATTGCTCTTCTTCATAATTTTATTATTTTTTTAGTAATTATTATTCATAATAATTAATTTCAGGAAATAGTAAAACAAATAATTTTCATAGTAGTTACTAACCTTGGTTGGTATATGGAGTAGATAAAACTTTGAGGAATAAGGAGGCATTAGTCCTTTCTTTTTCCTCTTATCATTGTCGTTTTGTGAAGTTGATCCATCACATGAGATATTTGGAAGATTCCTTTTCTTTCTATTCTGTACATTTCTTTCAATATAAGATTGTCTCTCTTCGTTTTGTGAAGTTGATTCATCACATGAGGTATTTCCAAGATTCCTTTTCTTCCTATTTTGTATATTTCTTGCAATATGAGCTTGACTCTGTTCATTTTGTGAAGTTGATTCATCACACGAGATATTTCCAAGATTTCTTTTCCTCATATCCTGTATACTTCTTGCAATATAAGCTTGTCTATGTTGTTCAATCAATCGACTATAGTAAGTTCCTCTATTCTGAATGTTTCTTGCAATATAAGCATGACTTTGTTCATTTTTTAAAGTTGATTCATCATATGAGATATTCCCAAAATTCTTTTTCCTTCTATTCTGTATACTTATTGCAATATAAGCTTATGTCTGTTCCTCAATCGACTATAATAAGTTTTTTTTTTCTTTTTGGAGCCATAATAATTATGCAAAAATCAAATAACTCCCTACAAAAAAATAAAATCAAATTAAAAGATTAGAGGGAAAGAAATTAATTAATTATTAAAAAATCAAACAATTACATCAAGAATAATTTAATTTTAAATATCCTCAATTAAAATAATAAAAAACAAATACATAAAAAAGAGAATGAAATATATATTCTTGCAATGAAATAATTTTAAAAGAAATACAAACTTTGCAGCTATTGGAGGTGATGAGATTGGCATGGAAACATTTAAATTCTTGCTGACATAGACTCAATGGCCCGTAGAATTTTATGAGAAAGTAATAGAATAAAATACCTAGACCTATTGAAGATGATGCAATATATCGTAGAATTTTATGAGAAAGATTGAAGATGATATCATAACGCTAGGAATATACTTAAATCAATTAAATTGCAGGATGGGCTTTGCTTCGTTTATTTATAATTTAAAAGAGAGTTATATACTTTTATAATCACACGTTCAGTTCTATTCCTAGTTGGCACATAATTGTATTACAATTGCTTGTCGGCAACTAATACCACTACGAATGTATGCAAATTCCTAGTCCGCTACGAATACGAATTGAAGAATTGGTCATACGAATAAAAACCAGGATAATAATATATAATAATAAAGTAAGGGTATTTAATAATAAGGTAGGAGTATTTTAATAATTTCGTCTATTTCGCTTGTCTTCGTGCTTTTATATATAGTATAGATAGATTAATGTTTTTAAGGAAAAAATTTATTTGTATAAAAATTTAAAATAAAGACGTGAAACGTCAAAAAAATTCCCACAATATTGAAGTCATAAAATTGAAATACAAAAATAAATTATAGTACAAAAATTAAGAAATACAAATAAAATGAACAGGGGATATTTTGAACATTTTAGACTTTTCCCTCATCCATTGAGTTTGAACCAAACACATAATTTGGAATCCTAATCCAATTACAAGTCAAATTAGATGGGGATGGGAATCCAAAGCCTCACATCTAGGATTTGCATTCCCATTCCAATTATGGCGTGTACCAAACATACCCTCAAATCATTAAAAATTTAGAATTTGAATTCATTATGAAATCAATTCCCATGTTTAGTATACTTTTTAATAGTGAGGAATTGAATTTAATTCTAATTTTTGGTATAAATCAAATTATCAATTGAATTGCTAAAATTACCTAAGTTGTCCTTTTGCTAAAAAAAAATAAAATAAGAGTATAAGGTCATTTTTGTCATTTAGACATACTAATACTTTTCCAATTGAATTGAATTCCAAATCTGATAGGTTTTGCTTGGATTTAAAATATTACCAAACTATTGATCCAAAAATAAAAAAATAGAATTCAATTCCTATTTTAAGTTAAGTAGGATTATACCAAATTAAGGAATTGATTTCAATTCTTGGAATTGAATTCAATTCCATGATACCAAACTGGCTGATAAGCAACTAAGGGTATGTTTGATTTAATTCTAGAATTAATTGAAGCACATGGACAATTGAACTCACCATCCGCGAAATGAAGGAGAATGGCCAGAATGAGCAAGCCAAGACCTATAGAGACCCATTGCTTAAGTCTATCAGAATGGTCCTGCATATCAGGAAGAATATGTCTTTTCAGTTTTCATCAAATTTTGTTTTTTTGTTTTCCCAATAAAGGTTTAATCATCAACTTTATATATAACTTTTGTACATTAAGAGCTTCCGACCTTGAAATGTATTAACACATGTCCATAATGGATGCCAATGGTAGCGGAGAGGATAGCTGAGATTGAACTAAGGGACGAAAGAAACAAAGAGATCATTTAGTTAAATTAATATGATCATTGAATGGTAGTCATAAACTCTATTTCCTGTCCACAGGTACTAATTAAGCTTGTCATCTGTGTCCGTCTGTCTACAAACCTCAACAAGCCTTCAGGTTCGAATGGAGCACTGCACCAGGTAGGAGCATCCTGGCGTAGTGGCCCGGAAGCTGGAGAGTCAAGAGTGCAAGCCTACAATAACAATAAGCAAAAGAAGAATACCAACCATGCTAATTAAATATGCAAGAAACAGAATCAAGACATGAAGCAAAACTAACCATCCTATTTGAGTAACAAAATTAAGACCAACCTTTAAGCGGCTCCAAACAGGGAATTCATACAGATGATTAATGCCCCAGACCTGTCTATCAACATAACCAACAGCATTGCATGCAGGTCCTAAGTGTCCTCGCATCCCACATTTGACCTGGGATGGATATTTGAGTAAGAGCTTACTTGCACATTGGATTGGCAATGTATGGAGTGAAAATTAATTACTTTGCATTACCGTGTATCTCTTGTGATCCTCAACAAAACTCCAATCCGGTACATATAGTGCATATATTGTGATCATATAAATGACGAATGCAACAAATCCTCCATTCCTGAAATGCAAACAGAACATGAACTTAAAAGGTTTTTGAGCTTGGGCTACATATATACATAGTAGCTTTAAGTACCATTTCAGCTAATTAAAGACAAACATGCATGGAGGTTAAACCTAGGCTCCAAATTAATATATATAGAGTAGTGAACAACAAAACGGGTTGCAGTTATCTTCTACCATTGAAACCGATATGCCTTGAAAATGGAGAAATGCCCTGGCTCCTGGATAGCTTGTCTGTCCCTGATGGTTAGAGCCTCTATCAGAGCTACAAAAGCATATACCAATGCTATCCTCTGCCCACAACAAAAGACAACGCCAGAAAGAAAGACAGGGACACATTGATCATGGGTTAAATAATATTCAATACCGTGACATGATCTCATTAAAATTGCCGAGTTATTTTGGTGTTAGGAAGGATTATATCGGATTTATTTAAGTCTATTCTTTGGAAGCAATCAATTCTGTGTTAATTGTAAGGTTAAGGAAAAGACCTGAAGAATGCCACACCACCGTATATGCTTCATGTCAACTCCGTATAAGAGATCAGTCGGTGCATGCGAGTATCCTCCTGCAATTTGTGAGGTGACACTACACTACTTACACACACAGACGAGTGACAATGACATAGAAAAACTCCAAAAGTAGCGCCACAAGGCATGGTGGCTAAAGCAGTCATGAGACATCATGCCACTAAAAGAATTAATTGAAGGAACAGGTGAAAAAAAATAATTTAAATTGTCTTTGGTACCTTGCAACAGAATTCCCCAGAAAAGAAGCTTCAATGTCCTTAGAATAATCTTCTTAACTGCATCCTTTTTCTTGGGAATTCTCTGCAATATAGTGAGACCAAGAATTTCATGTCCAGTCTATTATATAACGTGGTTTAGATTGGTTTCTTTTCCATCATTTGCAAAGTCACAAAATCATCTTGAGCAAATTTTGAGTGCGCGCGTTCAGCATTTTTGCTATTCCAGCTTGCTTTTAATTGCAAGCTCAGATATTTATGCCCTGGAATATCTTTAATCACATCTGAAGCAAATATCAAAAAAAAAAAAAAGAGCTTGATAAAACAAAAGGAAGATATCTAGCTATTACGTACCTTGAGAGCAAGAGCAATTGCGACACCCACGATGAAGAGGAAAAATGGCATCACAAAGTCTGCCAATCTGCATCCATTCCATGGTGAATGGTCTATGCGAGGATACGCTTCGCCGGCATTATCTACCAATATCATCAACTATATATACATAGGCACAATGAACGACACATGCATCACAATCTATTAATCATGAATGACTTATTAGATATATATATATATATAGGATGCATGGTATGTACTAGTCCATGGACCCTAGCTGCTGCTGCATACAAAGTTTGAAAAAGTTTTCAGACCCTAGCTGCTGCTGCATACAAAGTTTGAAAAAGTTTTCAGGAGAATTGCAAAAGAAAAGAACAATTGGCATAAAATGAATATATATATATATACATACATACATATATATATATATACATACATATATATATACATACATACATACATACATATATATACATACATACATATATATATATATATACATACATACATATATATATATATACATACATACATATATATATATATACATACATACATATATATATATATATAGATACATACATATATATATATATAGATACATACATATATATATATATACATACATACATATATATATATATAGATACATACATATATATATATATATAGATACATACATATATATATATATATATGTATATGCATATGAACCACACATCTCCCCTTCGTTCCTTCTCGGTCTCAGGATCTGAGAGATACATATATACACTAAGACAAATATACAAAATAACAGCGCTGGAGACAAATTAAAGGGTATCATGTATGTCACTGGAAGGGAATAAATAGGCTGGAGGATAGGTTGATATTATATAGATATACTGTTATATATGCCAATAATAGCATTAGCTATTTCTGGGCTTCTAACATGCAGCAGAGTACTACTAATTAACTTACTACGACAGTAAGGCCTCTAAATGCATCCAAAGTAGCAATTCTCTTGCTCCTCTGCTTTACCACCGGTTGGTCTTTTATTTCCACTTCCACCAACTGGTCATGCACTGTGCTTTTCTCCTCTTTTTCATTGCCGATGCCATCTCCATTACCAGCCTTATCTACTTTGTGAGTCAAATGTGCATCCTGATCCTTGTTTGCGACCTGCTGGGTATCACCAAACCCTTCCTCCAATCTCTTGGGATCCTCCATGGCTTAATTATGTTCTGTCTGCTTGGTTATCTAAATTAATTGTTCTGTACCTTGATCCTACGTTATAAATAATTAAGTTCGATGATACTAATAGTAACTAAAGCAAGCACTACTAAGTAAGACAAGGTTGTAATCAAATTATTTATTAATTCAGCCGGCATTAGTTGGCGCTTATCTTGGGGATTGCTTTGACAAATTAAGTAGAAAACTCATACCAATCAAATTAAGGGCCTAGCCCTGACAGTGACAAACAGAAAACAAGTCCATGGTAATTGTTGAAGAATATATCTGCCCACAATATTAATATGTATATGTATCTATATATCTATATATCTCCATTGCTCAAACTTAAACAAATAGTGGTTTGACCGAATAGCCGGTATGTTGTTTATTTGGAGTCCCATCTGAACAATGCCCGTATGTTGTTTAATTGGAGTCCCATCCGAACAATGAAATTAAGGTACCTTGCCCTACTGGAGTCCAAATTCAAGACAGAAAATGACGATATCTTGCTTATGGAAATGTTCACTAATTGAACAGCAAGCGACCCAACCCTCTGCTACCGGATCTGACTACTGAAGGATGGAACGGACAGTGTCCACTAAAGGAAAATTTTTTTATGTGGCACATTTTGTTGTCACAAAAATCATATTAATTTTCACCCAAATAAATTGGTGATGTTATAGTGCTTGTCACTTATATTTCTATAACAAAAACTTTTTGTAAAAAGTTGTCACTATTTTCCTAGTATATGGACGACACTAAATTTTTCGTCATATTATAAAATGATGTGACAATATCAATTGTCAGCAAAAATCTTTTAAATGATTATATAAATTGTCACAATTAATAATGTTTTATCACAATAAAAACGGTAACAAAACTAACTTTGAAACGCCTCGACCCGTATTTACCGTACACAGTAAACACGTGTCGGAACTGTGACGACCCAACCAAACCAAGCCCAACATACAGTGTATACAACAGAAACTCGGGCTCAACAGCCCAAAAATAAAACATCAATAACACCATAACCGGCCCAATGGCCCAACAATAACAAAAAGTAGCACAGCGGAAGACTTAATAACTCACAAAGACACTGTATGCGACACTGATGCAAACTATGGATCCGAGTCCTGTCCAAGGGATAACGCTGCAGCCTCTCTGGAATGCATCAAACCTGTACCACAAATATCTCATCCTACGGGATGAAAGCCCGCAGGTGAGGGGTGAGTCCGAAGTGCTCACCGACGAAGGATAGACAATCAATATGCAACACCATAATTACTCAAGTCAAAAACACAATCATAACAGCCAAAATAAAACAAACCAAAAGACTCGACCCAAAACTGGTCCAAGACCAAAAGACTAAAACAAAAATCCAATTATCCAATTTTATCTTTTCCGGGCCCCGTCACGGATAAGCTAGGGTCAGACCTGGTTATCAACATATTCCGGGTGCCAGACCAAATCCAAGAGAACCCAGGGATCGACATCCCAAAAACACGAACCCAGGGATAGACATCCCAAAAATAATCACGGGATAGACATCCCAAGCATAGACATGCTTATCACAAGTAACCCAAGTCATGGCCACCACGAAACAGTCTTAAACCATCGAGTCGTACCACTACTTACCACGTGACAATTATATTATCATCATCAAAATCAAATTCAGGGATCAACATCCCTAACCAAAATACCGGGATAGATATCCCTATCCAAAATCAAGGATCAACATCCTTATCTCAAATTATTAATTAATTCCATTATACCTTATACCAAAAAGACTCAAGATAAACATCCAAATACCAACCAAGATACTGGGATAAACATCCCGAAAACAAACCACAGCTTATGCAACAAACAACAGTCCAACAACCATCAAACACAACAACCGAGTAATATAGGCACATATAGAAGGAAATCCATCCTCACCTTGGCCGATTACTCAACTCCGAAGACAATGTCCGGTCTGAAGCCGGCTCCTCGGGAAACTGCCCGATATCCGAACCTATACAACAAAACAATATATACACATAAATGCACATAATCGATATACTATGATGCCAAAACTGCGAAATATACCCATCCTGGTTCTTATCCTTTATTATCATCTTTTACCGAAAGTATTATACCGTACGTATATCCGAATATAATTTCGGTACCATACTTTAATTAAAAAATTTTTCAAAATAATTTCATAAATTAATTATACTTTTCCCAAAATATAATCACCATAATTTTCTAGAAAAATAATATCGTATTTATAATTTCTAGAAAATATATATATAGTATTTATCTTTTTCTAAATGTATATAATAATATTTTCCAACACAAAATATAATTACCTTTAATTTTCAAAGTACATATATATATATATATTTCCATAACCATAATTTTCCAGGGAAAATAATATATATATATATATAAAATTTCCAGAAATTAATTTCATGGTATTTATATTTTTTTTCCAAATAATAATAGTTTTCCAAAACATAACTTAATTATTTATCAAAGTATATATATTTATATTATCCTCAAAATACCAGAATTAAATTGATCATAATTTTCTCAAAGTAAATATATATTTTTTTCAAAATTTTAGACCAGAATAATAAATAAGTACATATATATATATATTTTGTTTTTTTTTAATTAAATCGGGCTGCCCAGGATCCAACCCAGGCGCGACCCGGCCGCGACCCGCCCGTGAAAACGGGTTGCTCACCTTGATGACGGCGGCGACGCGACTGACGCGAAGAGAAGGAAGCCGCGAGGAAGGCAAGCTCGAGGCGACTCCAACGGCGGTGGAAAGGCGGCGCGACGACGGCAGGAGGCTGAGCAGAGCGGAAGAGAAGCGGATCCGCGGGTCTGCTCGCGGGTCAATGCCGACTGACGGAGCGTCCGGCGGCGGAAAGCGACGGGGAAGGCGGCGATAGGTCGGCGACCGCTCGGGCGTCCTGCTGGTGGTGGCGGTGAGGCACGAGACTGCGCCGGTCGTCCTCCCATGTACAGTGACAGGGTGACGGTGAACAGTGCCCATTTTCTTCCTTTTTTCTTTCTTTTCTTTTTTTTATTTTTTTTTCTTTTTTTTTTTCTCTTTTCCTCTCTTTTTTTTTTTCTCTCTTTTTCTTTTTCTCCTCCTCTTCCTCTCTTCTCCTGGTTTCTTCTTCTTTTTCTTTTATAACCGTGAATTTACTATGCATCATGTGATCATCCAATAATGCAGCTTGTCTGCATTATGGAGCGAGTCCGGTCCGGACCAGAAAATAACTGATACCTCCTTAGTTATTTTCCGGTGTGATTTTTCTGAGAATTCTGGGACCCGAAAAAATAACAACTTATTCCCGAAAAATCCACGGTCAAATCTCGAGCGCGGGAAAACCCTCGGTTTCAAAAAACGACGCCCGATTTACCTTGAATTAATTACCAAGATTAATTCTTTCGGTAAATCACTGTAGAAAGACTTTTACAGTCCGGTAAAAATCCAAAATTTTTACCCGGGCTGTTACAGTCTACCCACCTTAAAAAAAATTTCGTCCCCGAAATTCCATGTCTTATCCGTGGGTCCTACCACGATAAGATTCTGGCACACTCTACCAGGTGTCCAAACTCAACGCGAGAAACCGCTTATACCCTTAAGCGACATCTCATCCTCTATAAGAACCAAACATCATGACTGGCAAACTCACACACAGCCATGGACTCTTCAATCCGACCTCGAACTACCTCTGACTCCGAGAACAACAGCTATATCGGCGGCACTGCTTTCCTGACAAGCTCCGATGAAGAACCTCCCAAGAAACGGTTCAAGACGAACATTGTCGGTCTGAAAGAACACATAGTGGTCTCTCGAAAACGGCGGAAGAAACCTGCTGGCAAAGAAGCTGAGGATAGGAAGGGCAAGGCAACTGCTGAAAGCAGCACACCGCAGCAGACTCTGACGCAGCTGAATGTCTCACTGAAGAAGATCTGCTCGCTGGTGATGCAGATAGAACTGGCGTGCGCAGAACTTTTTCCTCACATGAAAAAGTACAAAAGCTTGTAAAAGATCTAGAGAAGCAAGTAGCTCCATAGAGTACTTCTTCTCCTGTTGTAAAACGCTATGAATTAAATAAAATAAGTTTTCATTTAAAATCAAAACTCTTGTTAAATTATGAAAACTCATGCTAACAGAAAGTTAAAAACATCTCCAAGCAAAACAAAAATCAACAATAAGAATATAAAATCAAATATAAAGAAATTAAAAACAAAACTCGTTTAACAAAACCAAAACATAAAGAAGTTAAAACAAAACATGTTTTCATGCTCGGCGCTCTAGATCGATCGTAGACATCCCCGATCCCGAGAAACGTAACATGTACAACCAACGATGACGTCGGTTTCCCTCGCTGAAAAGACATCTATTAACTCGCAAGGCGACGATCACGAGAGCGTCCTGTGTCCCTCGAAAGAAACGTTACCCACTTGTTCACAAATTCCGCATGAGCCAAAAACGTCTGTTAGGTCTCGCATCTCTCCACGATGCCCGAACAGGTGTAAGCTTGTCGCACATGCGCTCTACTCGAGGTATGGTCCCATCAGTCTAGCCACAACGGTCACGGATGCATGTGATAAAAGATGAAGGAAAATATAGAAAAACCATAAAAAGAAAGCACAAAGTAGCCAGGGCGAAAAAAAATCGTGAGATGGAAAAGGGCTGAAAAACTCTGGCATTGTAGCCCCAAAAACGTATAAAGTAACGAAGCAATAAATGAAGCAACGGAAAAATTTCAAAGGGCAAAATCTTGAAAATCGAAAACAGTAATCACGCTCCCCATAAGAGTGTAAAAGACAGTGCGGTGAGAGGCAAATCATCAAAAGCATTTCAAAGCAAACAACGCTCAGGCAAATAAAACACAACGTTCATAAAACAAAACCCCACGCGTCCAAAACACGATGCCTGCTCCATCATCCGTCTTCTTCGTCAAAGGTGCCAACGTAGGTAGAAGAAACCGGCTGGCCTACAGCATGATCAACGAGCATCCCGAAGAACTACCGAACGAGCTCGGTAGAATGCCCCGTCTGGTCTTCGTCACTCCCATGGAAGAGACGTTCTTCCTAGAGGACCATGGCACTCTGAGGACCCCTACTACGGCTCGGCAAACTCCGTCATGTTCTTCATCTCGGAAAGACTTCAGGATTTCAACCTAGAGTCCACTTGCCACTTCCTGGAGCAAGGTACCTACTACCAGCTCTCGATGACGGCCCAGAGCATGCCCAGAGTAACTCGGTTACCCGTAACTTGGCCAAAGGCCCGACTATTGGTGTGGAACTGCAGAGGAGTCGCTAGGCGTTCCCAAGAGTTCTCGCGTACCCTGAGGGACCTGAAAAACCAGTACAAGCCCAACATGGTTCTTCTCACGGAGACCCAAGCAGCTTGAAGACGATCACGGTCTTATCCTACTCCGGTTCCCTCAAGCAAACCGGTTCGAGCTTCCTGGCCAGAACAACACAAGCGGCATGTGGTTCTCGTGGAGCGACAACATCACGGTCAACATCAATAATTACCCCAACAACATCAGGGTCAACGTCGTTCCAATGCGATGAATGTATTTTTTTATAATATAATGTAATTTTAATGTTTGTAATATTAATATTTGCAACATTAATAATATTTATATTTCCGCTTATTTATGGCATCATTACCTCTTATGTGTACGTTCTGCGACAGCTGGCGTCCCTTGACTGGGTCCATAATGCACAAACTAAAATGATATAAAATAATAAACAAATGGAGCGAACTATGCAAACAAGAACAACAAACACACAAGGACTGCCCAACAAGACCTAACGCCCGCTCCGCTACCAAAATGAAACGCGCCGACCCGTATTTACCGTACACAGTAAACACGTGCCGGAACTGTGACGACCCAACCCAACCAAGCCCAACATACAGTGTATGCAACAGAAACTCGGGCTCAACAGCCCAAAAATAAAACATCAATAACACCATAACCGGCCCAATGGCCCAACAATAACAAAAAGTAGCACAGCGGAAGACTTAATAACTCACAAAGACACTGTATGCGACGCTGATGCAAACTATGGATCCGAGTCCTGTCCAAGGGATAACGCCGCAGCCTGTCTGGAATGCATCAAACCTGTACCACATGAAACAGCCAGGGTAAAATTTTTGATTTTTACCGGGACTGTAAAAGTCTTTTTACCGTGATTTACTGTTGAATTAATCTTGGGTAATTAATTCAAGGTAAATCGGGAGTCGTTTTTCGAAACCGAGAGTTTTCCCGCGCTCGTGATTTTTTCGTAGATTTTTCGGAACTAAGTTGGTATTTTTCGGGTTTCGGAATTTCTCGGAAAATCACACCGGAAAATAACTAAGGAGGTATCGGTTATTTTCTGGTCCGGATCGGACTCGCCCGTAATACAGACGAAATTATACTATTGATATCACATGCTGCATAGTTAATCTTCAGTTTATTTAAGGAAGGTAACCGGAGGAAGAGCAGATGAAGAGAAGGAAAAAGAAAGGAGAGAAAAAAAGAGAGAAAAAGAAAAAAAGAGAGAAAAGGAAAAGAGAGAAAAAAAAAAGAGGAAAAAGAAAAGAAAAAAAAATAGAAAAAAATACAGAGAGAGAGGAAGAAAAAAAAAAGAAAAAAAAAAGAAGAAGAAATAAAAGAAATTCAGAAAAAAGAAAAGAAAATAAGAAAAACAAAGAAAAGAAAATAGAGAAAAAGAAGAAAATGGAGAAAAACCGGATTTTGCACAGTTCGTCACCCCGGAGGCCTTCCCCGTACTGTTCACCGAGTAGAGTTCCCGGCCTTTTCCCGCCGCACCGCCACCACCGCCGGACTCCCCAAGCCGTCGCGACCACACCCCTGTCGCCGCCTCCTCCTTCCGCCGCGAGAGAAGCCGTCACGCGCCAACGACCCGTCGGCAGACCCGACGGATCTGCTTCAGCCCAGTCGCCGCCTGACGCCGTGGCGCCTCGCGCCGTCCTTCCGCCACCTTGGAGTCGCCTCGAGGTCGCCTTCCTCGTGGCCGTCTTCCCTTCCCGTCAGTCGCGCCTGCCGTCGTCGCCAGCCGCTCGACCCGTGAGGTAAGCAGACCCGCGACGCGTCCGACCCGTATTAGTTGGTCGGGTCGCGCCTAGGTGCTGTACAGTTGGGCTGGGTGTTAAGTGGGTTGGGTTGTGATGTGTTGGGCCGGATCTAGGCGTGGGCCTGAGCTTCGAGCCTGCTGCCTTGGTCTGGGCCGACACTATTCACGGCCCAGTCCATTTAATTAAAAAAACTATATATACATATGTATTTATTTATTCATTTTCTGATATATAATTTTGAAAAAAATATATAGTTATTTTGAGTAAATTAATGCCAATTTAAATCTGGTATTTTTGTTAAAATATAAATATATTTACTTGGTTAAATAATTAAGTTTTGTTTTGGAAACTATTATTAAATTGGAAAAAAATATATATGTAACTTGAAATTAATTTCTGGAAATTTAAAATGTATATTATTTTGGCTGGAAAATTGTGATTGTGGTATATGTATATAAATATGTCTTTTGGAATTAAATTTAATTATATTTTGTGTTGGAAAATATTATTACTATATATATTTAGAAAAGAAAAATACTATATAAATATTTTCTGAAAATTATAAATAGCTTATTATTTTTCTGGAAAAATTATGGAGTTTATAATTTTGGAAATTATAGTTATTTTATGAAATTATTTTGAAAAGAATTTTAATTAAAGTATGGTACCGAAATTATATTCGGATATACGTACGGTAATTATTTTCGGTGAAAGATGGAAATAACGGATAAGTAATCGGGATGGGTAATTTCGTAGTATTGGCATCATAGCATACCGAATATGTGCATTTATGTGTATGTATGATTTTGTTGTATAGGTTTTTGGATATCGGGCAGTTTCCCGAGGAGCCGGCGTCGGACCGGTCATTGTCTCCGAAGTTGAGTAATCGGCCAAGGTGAGGATGGATTTCCTTCAATATGTGCCTATATTACTCGGTTATTATGTTTTGATGATTGTGCATTGTCGATTGTTGCTTTTGCTGTGTTTTGGTTCGGGATGTTTATCCCGGTGTTCTGTTTGGTTTTTGGGATGTTTATCCCCGTATTGATTTTCTGTGTCGTTTGGAATAAGTAAATGGAATTAATAATGAATAGTGACAAGGATGTCGATCCTTGGTATTTTGGTTAGGGATGTCGATCCCTGAGTTTGGTTTTTGACGACGGTAATATAATTGTCACGTGGTAAGTAGAGGTACGACTGGATGGTTAGAGACTGTTTTGTGGTGGCCATGATCTGGGTTCGTGTGATAAGCATGTCTATGCTTGGGATGTCTATCCCGGTTTGTTATATTAGGGATGTCTATCCCTGGGTTCTTTTTGATCTGGCACCAGGAACAGGTTGATAACCTGGTACGACCCTAGCTTATCCGTGACGGGGCCCGGAAAGATAAAATTGGATAATTGGATTTTACTTGAGTCTCTTGGGTTTGTCTTTGGGTTTGACTGTTTTATTTGACTTGAGTAATTTTTAGTTGCATATTGATTGTCTCTCCTTCGTCGGTGAGCACTTCGGACTCACCCCTCACCTGCGGGCTTTCATCCCGTAGGATGAGTTACTTTTGGTACAGGATTGGTGCATTCCAGACAGGTTGCAGCGTTATCCCTTGGACAGGGCTTGGATCCATAGTTTGCATCTATGCATACAGTGTTTATGTGAGTTTACAAGTCTTCCGCTGTGCATGTTTTTGTTATTATTGGGCCATTGGGCCGGTTTGGTTGTTTATGTTGTTTATTATTTTGGGCCGCTGGGCCCGAGTTGTTGCTGTATACACTGTATGCTGAGTCATGTTGGGTTGGGTCGTCACAGTTCCGGCACATGTTTACTGTGTACGGTAAATACGGGTCGGGGCGCTTCACCACAAATAACTCATCCTACGGGATGAAAGCCCGCAGGTGAGGGGTGAGTCCGAAGTGCTCACCGACGAAGGATAGACAATCAATATGCAACACCATAATTACTCAAGTCGAAAACACAGTCATAACAGCCAAAATAAAACAAACCAAAAGACTCGACCCAAAAGTGGTCCAAGACCAAAAGACTAAAATAAAAATCCAACTATCCAATTTTATCTTTTCCGGGCCCCGTCACGGATAAGCTAGGGGTCAGACCTGGTTATCAACATATTCCGGGTGCCAGACCAAATCCAAGAGAACCTAGGGATCGACATCCCAAAAATACGAACCCAGGGATAGACATCCTAAAAATAATCACGGGATAGACATCCCAAGCATAGACATGCTTATCACAAGTAACCCAAGTCACGGCCACCACGAAACAGTCTTAAACCATCGAGTCGTACCACTACTTACCACGTGACAATTATGTTATCATCATCAAAATCAAATTCAGGGATCAACATCCCTAACCAAAATACCGGGATAGACATCCCTATCCAAAATCAAGGATCGACATCCTTATCTCAAATTATTAATTAATTCCATTATACCTTATACCAAAAAGACTCAAGATAAACATCCAAATATCAACCAAGATACTGGGATAAACATCCCGAAAACAAACCACAGCTTATGCAACAAACAATAGTCCAACAACCATCAAACACAACAACCGAGTAATATAGGCAAATATAGAAGGAAATCCATCCTCACCTTGGCCGATTACTCAACTCCGAAGACAATGTCCGGTCCGAAGCCGGCTCCTCGGGAAACTGCCCTATATCCGAACCTATACAACAAAACAATATATACACATAAATGCACATAATCGGTATACTATGATGCCAAAACTGCGAAATATACCCATCGCGGTTCTTATCCTTTATTATCATCTTTTACCGAAAATATTATACCGTACGTATATCCGAATATAATTTTGGTACCATACTTTAATTAAAAATCTTTTCAAAATAATTTCATAAATTAATTGTACTTTTCCCAAAATATAATCACCATAATTTTCTAGAAAAATAATATCGTATTTATAATTTTTAGAAAATATATATAGTATTTATCTTTTTCTAAATGTATATAATAATATTTTCCAACACAAATTATAATTACCTTTAATATTCAAAGTACATATATATATATTTCCATAACCATAATTTTCCAGGGAAAATAATATATTTATAAAATTTCCAGGAATTATTTTCATGGTATTTATATTTTTTCCAGATAATAATAGTTCTCCAAAACATAACTTAATTATTTATCAAAGTGTATATATTTATATTATCCTCAAAATACCAGAATTAAATTGATCATAATTTTCTCAAAGTAAATATATATTTTTTTCAAAATTAAAGGCCAGAATAATAAATAAGTACATATATATATTTTGTTTTGTTTTTTTTAAAAAATTAAATCGGGCTGCCCAGGATCCAACCCAGGCGCGACCCGGCAGCGACCCGCCCGTGAAAACGGGTTGCTCACCTTGATGACGGCGGCGGCGCGACTGACGCGAAGAGAAGGAAGCCGCGAGGAAGGCGAGCTCGAGGCGACTCCAAGGGCGGTGGAAAGGCGGCGCGACGACGGCAGGAGGCTGAGCAGAGCGGAAGAGAAGCGGATCCGCGGGTCTGCTCGCGGGTCAACGGCGACTGACGGAGCGTCCGGCGGCGGAAAGCGACGGTGAAGGCAGCGACAGGTCGGCGACGGCTTGGGCGTCCTGCTGGTGGTGGCGGTGAGGCACGAGACTGCGCCGGTCGTCCTCCCGTGTACAGTGACAGGGTGACGGTGAACAGTGCCCATTTTCTTCCTTTTTTCTTTCTTTTCTTTTTTTTATTTTCTTCTTTTATTTTATTTTATTTTCTTTTTCTTTCATTTTCTTTTTTTTTTTTCTATTTTCTGTATTTTTTTTCTTCTTCTCTTTTTTTCCGATTCCTATTTCTTCTTTTTTTTTCTTTTCTTTTTTTTTCTTCTTTTTCTTCTTTTTTTCTCTCTTTTTTTTCTTTCTCTCTTTTTTCTCTTTTCCTCTCTTTTTTCTTTTTCTCCTCCTCTTCCTCTCTTATCCTGGTTTCTTCTTCTTCTTCTTTTATAACCGTGAATTTACTATGCATCATGTGATCATCCAATAATGCAGCTTGTCTGCATTATGGAGCGAGTCCGGTCCGGACCAGAAAATAACTGATACCTCCTTAGTTATTTTCCGGTGTGATTTTTCTGAGAATTCCGGGATCCGAAAAATACCAACTTAGGCCCGAAAAATCCACGGTAAAATCTCGAGCGCGGGAAAACCCTTGGTTTCGAAAAACGACGCCCGATTTATCTTGAATTAATTACCCAAGATTAATTTTTTCGGTAAATCACTGTAGAAAGACTTTTACAGTCCGGTAAAAATCCAAAATTTTTACCCGGGCTGTTACAAACTTTTTGTTACAACATTAATTATCACATTTATTATAATTTAATACATTAAATGTTGTAACAAAAAACGATTTTGTAACAATATAATTTATCACAATTAATATTATTTGTAACAAAAAAATCAATTTCATATTACACGAATTCAAACTTATTTTTGGTGACAATACTTTAATTTTCACCATTTTTTGTAATTTAATATTTATATTATTAATATGAACAAATAACTAATGAACACATAATTGTTTATTAATAATAAACAATGCTATATTATATTAATAAACATCAATATACAATTTACAATCTAGGTTTGACAAAAAAAAATTACAATCACTCACAATTAAAATAGTTATCACAAATCTATTTGTTATAATTAAAGAATATTTGTCACAACATGTGCACATATATAGTGACGAGATTTTGTGACGAAAAATATTAGGACAAGATCATTCAAGTTGTCATTGAAGTTTTCATAGTAATATTGATAAAAATTTAATTTTGACACAAAAATAAGGAATAACTGACAGTGAAAATAGTTGTCACCAATATCAAAATCTATCAGTTACAACTAAAGTATATTGTCACAACATGTACACATGTATAGTGACAAGAATTTTGTGACGAAAATATTCTTGTCAATAAAAAATAATTTATGACATGATCGCTCTAGTTGTCACGAAATGTTTTAGTATAATAGTGACAAAAAGTTAATTTTGACACGAAAATAAAAAATCACCCACAATTAAAATAGTTATCACAAATATCAATTCTATTTGTTATAATTAAAAATTATTGTCACAATATGCATATATGTATAGTGACAAAATTTTTGTGACGAAAATATTTTTATCATTGAAAAATTATTTATGACATTATAATTATAGTCGTCACAAATTTTATCCACAAAAATGACCAATATTATACATTTGGACACAAACTATGCAATTGATGTCCATATTAATTAGTTGTCACAATATTAAATATTTGTGTGACAATTTAGAATTATTGTCACAATAACCACTCTATGGTGACAAGAATTTTTGTGATGAAAAATTTATTGTCACACAAAATTACTTTTCTTGTAGCGGTCGCGTGTTCTTAGATCAGGTTTTGGTTTTTCAGGTAAACCAGACAAAGTTAAGTTATATTAAAGATACATGATGAAAATATAAATCTACACTTCATCATAAATCTACACTAAATAGGTACAGTAAAGGAAAAATAGAAATTGAATAAAAATAATAATTCGTTTGATTTGCCCTTGGACCTTGTTACAGGAGTAGTTGATGGTACAAGGCACTATTAACAATCAGTAGATAAGTTGAGACCTTTTACAAAATTTGAATACATAAGAACACTTTCAAACTCAATTCTGCTAAAGATAAACTAAAAGCTTCAAGATAGTCCGAAAATTAGTCGATTTTAAACACAAAACGTCTAAGACAAGATAAAATCAAATCCCAATTCTGAACTCGCTGAGTTATTTCTTTTCAGTTTTTAATTTTGTTGGTTTAGTCTCACTTTTTGCGGGTTTGTTCTCTCCTTCCCGAGGTGATTTAAATAAGACTGTGGGAGCCAAAAGCCATAGAGGAAGATTCGACTTGAAGAATTATTCTCTACCTACTGCAGAAAGTTACTAATAAAGAGATATATCCCCCCACAGTTATGCCTCACCTTCACCTGTTGGCTTGGTGATTGTTGCACGAACCATACATGATATGATGCCCGCGGGAGCAGTATGTCTCGGTAAATCCTCTCTTGGTGAATATAAATCTCGTTACGTATTTGTGTGGGGCAGGTTGAGAAGAATTCTTCTATTAGATTTTTCATATACCTTTTGTTAGATTAGATTTTCACTTAATCTCATTTGAAAAAAGTAGCTCCTTCTCTAAAAGAACACAATTTCCCCCATAGCTACTCTCCTTGGGAACGAAGTTAATCCACGCTTATTAATCTAATAATGCCACACACATACTTCTTGACTTGAAAGAACCATCAGCATTTGCGTTCAATTTGCCTAACTATAATGATATGTGGTTTGTTCCGAAAACACTTTGTAAATTGCATTATCATAGATAAGGAAAAGCATTACAAGGTGGACGAACATATATGGATTATCAATGAATCAAAGAACCCATCTAATTGAAACATATATCGATTGACCAATCTTTTCAAAGTAACTCCTTAAGCCCGTTAGAAATGGTCTCTCCCTATATGTTTTTTCAGGTAAGGAAAGACATTTAACATCACCATCACGATATTTATAATTTTGTCCTCACAATATTATACGGAAAACCTACTCGTTTTGACCACTCCCAACCCAACACCCCAAACCACCTTCCCGACCCCTCCAAAAAAAAGGCTACGAGGAAATGTGTATGAAAGCGCTTTTGGAATAATGACGTCGTGATTATATATATTGATACAACAACGCATTGCAGGCTTAGCACACAAATTCTGTATGTAGGTTCGAAGGTTGTCGGTTCGGATAGATGCCTCCAGTACACACACACATATATATATATATATATATAATAGTTTCTGTGCAGGTGCGATGGACGTGGTATGATATTATCTTTAAAAATTATGAATATGAGTAGTTTTTTTCACTAATAATAAGTATTTATATTAACATTCACTAATAGTAATAATATCTTAACATTGTTTTAATGTAAAATTAATAATATATCGTTTAAATAATAATTATAATAATAGTAGTATATAAGCTAATAACAATAGTTTATGCTTTTTCTTTTTTAATTTTCTTCAGAATCGGTTGTACGTAGTTGTCTTCATCTTCAATACAGATGATACTTTTTTTTTATTTTTTTCTTTGTTGACCTCTAAACTTGCAGTTCCACCTACTTTTTCATTTTGCTCTTCAGCAGTTAGCTTTCGCGCTTCCTCTGCAACAAATTTTTCCTTTTGCCTATCCGAGTCGTTTGCTTAATTCATCCTTACTAAGGAAATGTATTCTTCATCTTGTAAATCGTTCAACTTTTCCTTTTGTTGCTTTGCCTACAAAACAGAAACTTTTAGATTTGTAAATAAATATTGAAAAATAGATTAGCTTTTACTTATCATTCATTATTTACCTCATCTCCTGACACCTCAATACAATCAGTCGCATCACATCCTATTATCATTTTTGCCTTGTCGAATATGGTTACAAATGCATTATCCTTTCCGTCAGACACTTCGAGTCTTAGCATGTACCTATAAGATATAAATTAGATATGTTGAATAAAAATTTTAATTATAATATTTAGCAAAGATAAGTCATTATTTGATTTTTATAATGCTCATACCTTAGTTTGTATCCATCCTATTCATTGCATTTTTCTGCTTCACATCGCTCTTTGTTGTCTAAAACATCTACTTTTTTCTACACTTTTTGCATGTATGATACTATGATTTTTCTTTGTTTGTTACCTTCATAATTGTAGCTTTGAATGAATAATATATGACCTATATACATCCAATATTTTGGTTAATTAGAAACAAATATTATTGTGACAGTTTATATATTAACATTATTAAACTTACATACTTACACCTTTGTTGTTGTTGCATTCTCATGTTCTATATATCCCATATTATAAATTTGGCTGCATCTCTCTTCTTTTTTGTTTTTAGTTGTTGTTTAATCTGAATATCTTCTTTTTGTCTTTTCCCAAGCTTGTTTTTAAAAAGTTAGTATGTATTTTTTTCCAATGTCATTTTTAACTGAAACAGATAATACACTTACCACTCTTGAATCTGGATGGCTTCTTGTATTTTTGGATTTATCATGATGGTTGTGCTATAGCTTGTTGACAGTTGGAGCATGCCTGAGAGTTGATGTCTGATATTACAATGACTTGGTATTCATCTTTATTTTTATATAATTTTTGTCCCTCCTGCTCTGCCATATCACCCCATAGAATTAGTGTTAACTATTTGTTCCTGAATATAAAATGATTGTTAGTATTAAATTAAAATAAATATTATAGGTAAAAGCTATTATATTTAAATTTTATTTTTTTTCTTACTTTTCATTCATTAATATCAATTCTCTTATTTGGCTCTGGTTTGTACCTGTTTGGTGCTTCACCTTGATCACAATTCCTAGTAAGTCTATTTGAAGACATTAATGAATAGTTAGATTGCTTAAATAAATATAATTATTTAAATTAATGAGTGATTTATACTTACCTATTAGCTTTCATTTCTCACAGTTCTCAACATCACCAAACTCGATGAAGTTGTATTTTGGCACATCAGTTGAAATCGCAGTTGGAGCCTCTTTTGCGATTGTTGCTTTTGATAATATTATTTCCACATTTTGGTTGACTGTTGCATATTTTGGATTTGGTGTTTTTGTCGTTCCATTCATGATGAAGTATGTTTTGTTGTAACGACCCGGGTAAAATTTTCGTAATTTTACCGAGTTGTTTTGACTTTCACGATGGATAATAAAGTTTTACCGTTGTTAAACAAGGTTAACCGAGAATTTTACCGAGAGTAATCGAACCTCGAATCTGATCTTCGGTAATACGAGACTATTCGGGGTATTCTCCATCGACGACCAAGCCTTGGAATTTAACTCCAAGTGTTATTCCGGGTTACCGAAAATTTTATACAGCGTACCGAGCCTCGATTTACAATTCCAGGACTTGCACGACGCTCAGAAGAATTAATTGGATTTTCCGAGCCTAAGTTGTACTTTCGGAACCGGGACGAATTTCGGAAAGACAAAAATGCCTCTGTGACGATAATTGATCAAGAGTCGGATCGAAGGATATTTTGGTCCATTCCCGGACCAATAATTTTGTCGACACCGAGCCCCGTCTTTCTCTCTCCCGGGCCACCTCTTTCTTATCTTTTCTCCTTTTCCCGTTTTCTTTCCTTTTCCTATCTAATTTTTCTTTTCTCCATATTTTTCTTCTTCTCTTTTCTTTCTTCCCGATTTTTCCTTCCTCCTCCTTCTTCCTCACTCTTTTCTTCTCCTTCCCCTTCACTTTTCTTCTCGATTTCCCTTCTTCCTCACTACTCATCCTTCCAGATATTTTTCTCTTCCTTGTCTTCTTCCTCTCCTCTTCTCCTTTAAATTTCCTCGCCATCTTCTCCTTGTGCACCGACCCCCACACCACTGCCCTCATCTTTCTCCTCTCCTTCCCCCTTCGCCATCGACACCCCCTCTCACCCTCGCGCCACCCTCTTCCTTCTTGCCCTATCCCCAAGACGCCGCCGCCTCACCAGCACCTACACCCTTCTCTTCTCCCCTCTCTGCCTCTGCTCGCGACCACCAGCCGAGCCGGACTCGACACCACTGAAATGAGATGTAGAGCTCACCGTCGACAAGAGCAGCGAATTGAGAGCCTGCACTCTCCGCTCGGCGAGACACGCACCGGAGCCCAAGAGGACGAGAGTACAATCGATCGCCTCCGATTGTCACGCGCCACCCCTGTTCTCCTCCCCTGAGCTGCTGCCGGCAAAGCCAAGACTGGGTAAGTCTCTGGCCGCTCCTCTCCCTTCTTCTCTTCGCTTCCTCTGGGTTTCGTTGTTAATTGGGTTTCAATTAATTATTTTGGGTTTCTGAAATTTGATTTTTGGTTTTGTGTTTTTGATTTGGGGGTTTTGGTTTCGATGTTTGGTGGGTATGTTGGCTGCCATGGAAAGGTTTTGCCGTTAGTGGTGGTGATGATGCCGCTGATGATGTTGTTGTGGACTTGGGTGGGGTTGTTTTGGTTGATGGACATGGTGGTTTGGTGGAATTCCGGCCACCGGAAAGTAGCTGCAGTTATGGTGGTGATGTTGGTGCTCGGATTGTTGCTGTGGTGGTGTGGAGTTGGTGTTCTGTTCACTGATGAACAGTAGCCGAGGACTGCTTTGGGCTGCTGTGAACAGTGACTGCCGGAATTCGGCGAGATTCTGATGCCTCGGGGATTTTCCGGCGATGTATCGGGTATTTTCCAATGAACCCGGACATGGACTTTTGGGTAATTATCGGACCTTCCTGGACTGTTTATGACTATTAACGGACCCGAACTTTTATAACGACGTTAATTAAACGGACGTTTAAAATTTAATTAATTAAGTACTAATTTATGGTTTAATTTTATACTTTGCTTATGGATATTAATATATGCTTTTAATTAATTTTCCGAGTGGGCTATTAAGAAGGCCCATTGTGTTTATTTCCCGATTTTATTTAATTTATGTTCTACTTGGGCTAATATTAATAAAAGGCCCAGATTTATATATTTTATTATCACGAGCGACTAAAGGGCCGGAATATCGGCCTGGATGCTCGGTTCTAATTTTGATTTAAAATTAAGCATGATTAGTATACCGGTTGAGAATATATAACCAGTTGATTTCCAACTAATTGGAAAGGCTGACTTTATATTAAATGGAATTGTGGGAATAATAAAAATGGATATGGTATTAAACAAGTCATCTAATAATTACTAACCGGCATCATGCATGATCTTCTTTGTTTGTGCATTGCAAGTAATTATCGTTGTTATAAATGTAGGGATATCGAGGCTAAACCAGATATCAGTTTTCAAGGAGTACCAGGTGAGGATATAAACTTATAAACCTCGGTATGCTGCCTGTGATACTCGAGCTGGTGTTTGAATTGTTTGTTAATGTGTTTGTAATACGTTACTTGCCTTGATTTTGATTATGATATAATGGTTTCTGTTGTGTTCCTTATTATGATGCCTGGACTCTGTGTGTCCGATGATTGTTATGTTTGATTGTGTGGATATGTTTTTATCATGATATCCTTGATTCTATTTTCTTATGGCAAGTGTGCCAAGTGAGTTATTTGTGATCAAGTATACCCTGAGATATTGTTAATAACAGTAACCTAATTTGAGATATTGGATTGGTTTCTCATAGGAGCTGTGGGGCTGAGTGCCTGCTCGGTAACATGTAATATACAATGGATAGAGTTACTGTTAGTCTGAGAGAAAAATTAAAAAGATATGGTAATATCACTTAGAAACCTAGATGTCACGTGGAAGGTAGAGGTACGACTGGGTGGTAGCCGCTGGTGATATGTGATTCGTTGGCCATTTATGGAGGAGATGTGCTTGGTGTCCGCTCCCGGATATTATTATTATTTTGGCACTGGGGGAGATGTGCTTGGTGTCCGCTCCCTGGCTATGCCGGTTTGTTGATTCTTGTTTTACGGGGAGTACCCTGGGGTTAGCTAACCTGGCTACCAAGTACGACCGATACTTATCACGTGACGGGGCCCTAATAATAAAATTAGAAAGTCTGTTAACAGTTGTCAGTGAGTCTAGGTGGTTGGGTAATAGTGAATTGTCAATCTAAGAGTTTTAGTCGGATAAATGCTTGGATTACTTGCTATGACGTGCTTGCTATGCTTTCCTATTTTTGTTGCTGGTTCGATGTTATTACGGTTGCCTGTATACTGCGGTTTATCGGTCAGACAGTGGTTGGTCTCACCTTTCACACAGTCCTTGCAGATTAGTTGATCATTAATCAGGATTGCATTCCAGCGGTTGCGGTGTTTCCTCCGTCAGGACTCGGATCCAATTATTTGCATTGAGTTTTGCATGAGCTGTCACTGCATATCTAGAAAATGCTTCCGCTGTGCTGATGACGTTATTCCCGTGTCGGATGACAAAAATGTAATTGCATGACTGTTTGATGTTGTACTGTTGTGGATCTTACTTTCTTTGTATGATGGCCACGTGGTGGCGCTGTTGATCGATAATTATTGTATGTTGGGTAAATTTAGATCTGGGTGTTTCATTTGTCTTTTCTGAAATATATCTCTGAATTTCGCGACTCCATCGCTAAATATTGTAGCTTGTGTCTTTGTTCCCTTTAGATGTGAGCGAAAAATTAATATTAAAATATGAATATTATTTGTGCAGTTTAAATATTATTAAATAAAGTAAATAATAGATATCCATGTATTTTTACCTCATTATCTACGGAAATTATTTTCCATGTTTCGTCTGCTGATCTATCATTGCGGTAGGATTCTATAGAACCTTGTCTCATGACCAATAATTTAAGGTCGATCTTCTTTAGATCTTCCTACATTTTTTCTTGTAATTTATTGATGAGGATGCATTGTAGCTCGCCTATTATTTTTTAAAGCACATGAAAATAACATTAAAATCGAATAAACAAAACCAAATCTAAAAGATGACGCATAGTTCAACCAAAAACAAAATTGCACTCTTAAAGTCAATCTTACTTGTCTGGACGTGTAACAATTAATGTTTTTTTCTCTATGCAAAGTATCAAGAACTAATTAAATCAAATATTTATAAATCAAGCGATATGATTTAAGATGGCACCCTAATGAATGACTAATATAAGTTGGTAATTAGTTAATGGCTATACTATTTTTTTGGTATTTAAACCAGAATGCATATGTATTGTATTTTTGTTTTACACATCACACATGGAGCCTAATGGTATCTCTTTTTTTAGGAAATTCAATTGAAATAAAATTATCCTTGATATAATTTTTATTTATTTTAAAATAAATTTTTAATTATAATAAATAAATTTATAATTAGCTTTTTTCATTTATTTTTTTAGGATTTAGACAATGTGCATGGTATTTATTCGTCAGGTAAACATAAATAGTAACTTAAATAGATTCGTTGGAGAGAAAAGGTAAAAAGAAAAAGGAAAGCTGAAAAAAAAAATACCAAAGGGATACCATCTGTTTTTCTTTATTTTAATTATTTTAGACTTAACTCTGGATTAGCCATAGGTATGACACATAGTTCAACCAAAAACAAAATTGCACTCTTAAAGTCAATCGTATTTGTCTGGACGTGTAACAATTAATGCTGTTTTCTCCATGCAAAGTATCAATAACTAATTAATATTGTTTTCTCCATAGACATATAGCAAGTTTATATTCGGTGCTTTGTATTCTGACTTGTATCCTTTATTGACTTGGAGTTTGGCCGACTAATTGAATTTTGTTTGAAAAGCAAATTTCGTTGGAAAGCAAGTTTATACTGGGTGACCTCAATTCATGATTAAAAAAAAAAGTATTATATCCGAATGAAAATTGACGATTAAGCCATTAATTAAAACATAAAGTAAGTAAGGGTATTTCTGTCTTTTAATTTTGGTGTCCCTTAATTAGATGAGATTGTGCTTTTATATATAGTATAGTATATAGATATAGATATATAGAATCTGGACATCAGTCATTGTTTATTCCTTTTGATTGCAAACAAGCTGTACATCTGGTTAAAAGAGAGCTTTCCTTGTTACGTTTATTTGTAGATACAGGATTCAATGTAGCCGGCCGCATCATCATATGACATATCCCATCTATATATTTGCTGTCTGCAGCAATCCGTTCTTCTTCTTTTTTTTTTGTCAAATTATTTTGTTATTTTACTGGTAGTTCTATCTATTTCCTCGTTTGAAGTTCTTCTAATACTTTTAGCCGTCTAATTATTTGACAATATTGTATATTTATAAACTTTTCCGTCATCACGGAAATGTTATATGGTTTTTTTTGGGCGGCTGATATTTTATTATATTTTTTTGGTTTACAACAGAGATATGCTCACTAATCCTATGTACCCTAACACCCGGATTTGAACCCGGGTGGCCTTGGTGGAAACCAAGGTCTTATGCCACTTAGATGCATTAGTATAGGGACCTGTCCAGAATAACCAAGAAAATTAAAAAGAAAAAAAAAAGGTTGCTACATACATTCATAGCGCATGTACGTAAGATGATGAAAAAGCTAAAGATTAATTTGCTGTTACAACATGAAACGGATTTGGATACAAGGCAACAACGGGGAGCTATCGACAAAAGGAACAGGCGATCGGTTTCAATCAAATTTAAAGCGCTTGCAAAAAGGCCGGCCGCAATGGTGCTGCGGATCCACGGAGAAAATTTATTTATATTTTATTTTATTTGGATAAATCATTAAAGGAAATAAGGGGAATATTAAAATAGTACTTACAATAAATTGTCATATTGTATACTAATTTATAAATTATATCAGGCATTTTCTGGACCGGTAGTGTACAACACCCATTATTATTGTTATTGGAGTCCATATTTACGCACCTCAGATTACTATCGGCAATCCACTTGAAACTTGTTCGGTTATGACATGATAAAACTGTCCATAATAAGATATCTACCCCATTGACACTTTAAGCTAGCTCGTCCAATCAACCTTCCGCATCTTCTACATTTCACATCCTTTTTACTGGAATGACAAAAGAAAATAAAATTTTCTAAAAATAAAAATAAAAATTCATGGTGTTTAAGCCAACGTAAACGGGGCTGGACCAATCTAGTGGGCTTTAGCTCCTAGATAGGCTGAGTGTCCTAGAATATGTCACAAGCCGACTCAGGATAACCGTGATTAAATCCTAGAATTTCTAAGTTTTATTTATGACGGCCATCCTAATTTTTTGAGGTTAAGGTTCAATTGTGTAAAAGATATGCATACAGAAACAACCATTATATATATATATATAAAATTACACTTTATCATAGAGCAACAATGCTGACCAATAAGGGTGCGTTTAACAGGTTCAAATCACTCCACCTTTTGACTTAACTCTAAAGAGTCAAAACTCTACTTGACATTGCCATTATTTTTTTTGTTTTTTGTTTCTTTAAACATCTCCTTTGGCTAGTTCTTCATGGTGTATCATCCATCATACCAGGTGATGCGGCCATTCTGCAAGACAGTAGTACTCAAAGTTCGTATCCATAAGGACCAAGTAAAAATAATTAACCAGAAGACTCAATTTGTAAGGCTGAAACAGTAAAGTAAAAGTTGAATTTGATGTTTGATGATGAAGAATGTAATTGAGAGTAAAAAAAATAGCAATTGAATTGTAAATAAGATAGAGATTCAGATGGGTGAAAATCTACACCAATAAGGGTCCACGGTTCAAGTTCGCTATACCTTAAATATCCTAGTCAGACCTTGCGACTGGGTGACTCTGTTAGCTTAGGTCTCAGATTACCTCTTAAAACATCAAACAACAGCTCTTGACTCCAGAACTTCACGAAACAAGTTTTCAAGCTATTTTTGGTTTTCTATGTCTTGAGGAACTACCCACATCAAATTGAACAGACAATTGCAGACACTAGAATTCCACCAACAGTTAAATAGAAACGACTTTTTCTAAGAGCTTATACGATTCTGCTGCCTGGAACTTGGACAACTCAATCATCTAAGCCAGTTAGAATTTCATTGTGCATAGACACCAAACTGGTCGGATTAGACAACAGTAAGACCCGAGGACCACTCTGTCAAAATTTTCACTGTAATGGAGCACGCTTAACTTTTGAACATCCAGCAGTTGCCTAGACATTGCAAATCAAATGATCAATGTGATCTTATAGCAACTCTTTAAGCAACTTAAAATACAGAAGCAGAGAGCAGGACAGAGGTTTACAGCATGAATTCCTTGTCCTCAATAACTTACATGAGATGTTGCATATTAAGCACATGGACAGGCAGGCAGTCAAAACTTTAATCTTGCTTGTCATATGCCACTTGTACTGGTTTCAAAACAGGCTCTTGCTCACAAGCTTCACGTTCCGCTACCACCTGCCAATACATGGATTCATGAACAAGAAAAACTATCTACTAATGAAAGTAGCACAAAAAACAAAAGCAAGCAGATTGCCTACAAACACAATAGCCCCAACCCCAACAAACAAGCAGGGGAGGGGAAGTAGGAGTTCAGAATGCAAAGGGGAAAAATCATAGGCAATACACAAAAGGAAGCAAAAGGCAAACTTCTGTCATTTTGGGATTTAGAAAAAGCTTGCCCCTAGGTAGCATCTTATCTCATCTTACCATATTTGCAACAACTCAACATTTCAAATCCAGTTAATCTTCTTCACTCAAGCTAGGCATTTTTTATAAGAGCATAGTTTAGTCTCAGCACTTTCTCCAGATTGCGCAGCACAAATGAATTTAATTTTGTCGGGGAAAAGGAGGGGATCGCAGCAAAAACCTAGACGCCAACAATATGAATATGATTATTTTTGCAAGCTAACTATCCTAGAAATTATTATTTTTGCAATTTGTGTCACTCTCTCCCACTCCATCAACCACAAAATTGCACAAAAAAATCTAATTAAACGGAGATCAATTAAAAAAATGGGTAAAAGAAAGAAGAAAAAGAATGAGAGGATATCAATTTTTCACTCACTTTAGGGGGGTTGTTGTTGTTGTTATCCTTTTCGGCGGCAGGCTTATAAGGGCAAGCCGGAGGAACTCGTTCCGGCTTCCTGTACTCCCATCCGAACAGCGCGTAAATTTTGCCCTAATAATAATAATAATAATAATAATAATAATAATAATAATAATAATAATAATAATAATAATAATAATAATAATAATAATAATAAAACGAACAAACTCGATCAGCCATCACAATCCCAATAACAAGCAAGCTAGATGCGAAGAAACAGAGGAGTTGTCGTCGTCTTCTTCTTTCGTCTTACCATGAGATAATCAAAGAGGAGAGGGAGTAAGTTGACGATCGGGACCAGGAAGAGTGGTAAAAGGCACATTATGCAAACCTACCCAGTCAGTACCACAACCACCAAAGACAAGAGAAGAGTTTCTTCAATTAAAAGGAAAATCTAACAAAATTATTTCTTTAAGGAACAAAGAAAGAAGAAGAATTCAGGAGGAGGATAGGAGATCGAACAAGTTACCATCTTCTTGCTTCTTTGTCTTCTCTTTCTGCTTTAACGTGCCGGGAGGAGGCAAATTTGTTCGTAGGGAGAAACGCTAGGAGCGATGGATGATGATTGACCGACTGGCGAAGAGTGTGATTTGATTGTTTCGCTGGGTTTTTCACTTTGTTGCCTCCGCTGAAAGACGACGTCGTTGTTATGGCACTCATACATCATCTCATGTAATAAGTAATAACCCTTTCTCTTTTCTTTTTTTCTTTTTTCTTTCTTCTTTTAAAATTATCTATTATCTATATCTATGTATATGTTAACCAAAACATGACATGTCTTCGTAAAAAAAAAAAAAAACAAAACATGTGATTAATGACTTAATTAGCTGATTAATTAAGATTAATTATATTTAGTATTTTAATGAAGCATCTATCTATTATATAATTTATATATATATATATAGCAGAGACACTTCTCAGGAGTGATTTAAGAGAAGACACCTGGGAGTTGAAGAGCATTATAAACAAGACATGCGTTGCATTTATAATTATCTTAGTTATTATTTTATAATTTAGTTATTTTTTTATCTCTTTTTAAAAACAATGATAAGATGTTGATAAGATCATCTTCTTTGTATTATTATTTTTAATTGTTTTTTATAAAAAATAATAAGATGATTTGAATAACTTCTAACATGTTTTTTTTGGGCATCAACTTTTTCTATTTAAATACATTCTCTCTTAGTAACACTATTTTTTCATAATTTATTCTCTAAAAAATACCGTTATTTGTAAGTTTTCCTTCTACACAAGTGCGTATTAATATTCTGTGTTATTTTTAATATGCTAAGTGTAACGTCCCGGCTTGTCGACTGTCACTACAGACCAACACGGACCTTTCCAACATGCTTTGTCCTCACTCGCACGTTTCTGGAGAAAACTTCCCAGGAGGTCACCCATCCTAGAATTGCTCCAAGTCAAACACGTTTAACTGTGGAGTTTTTCTAGAATGAGCACCGAAAAGGTAAGTGCACCTTGTTGATATAGTTAGTACCCATCAAACCATTTAGGCTACTCTCAATTGTACAGTCCCATACCTGTACAACCTCGAAATCGCCCTCACTGTGCAGCCCCATCCCTACACAGTCTCAGGATCTCTCCTATTCCGGTGTGGATCGGTTCATTCCCGTGCCCCTCCGTTTAGAAGCCTGCCAGAAGCCGCTCCTTGTCCATGCTCATCCCGGCACCGGCGTACACTTCCCGCCCTCATAGACCCCGGGGGGTCACACTAAGTTTTATTATGTTTTAGTTTTTCAAAAATAAATAATATTATATAATACAAAATATTATAATTATGATCAAACACAAACCCAAATTCCAAGCCCGTGTATTGCACGGGATGTGTACTAGTTCTTAATAATTCTCGTGATTATTATGTTGTTTTGATGATGGCTAAACTACTTTTATACCCCCTGTGTTATTCTAAAATACTCAGTTTGGATATCAAGCTATAAAATCCTCAATTTCTCATCCCATTTATCCAATTTGGATCAATTGACCCTCTCAATTATCCAATTTTTGTTTTCAATTTACCCAAAGTCAAATTTGGGCCACTGTTCACCCCAATTGGCGTGTGCCATGAGATGATGTAGACTGTCCACGTGGCGATGCGCGCCCGGGTAGCGCCCTTAGGTGAGGTGGTCCTATCGTAAGTTGACACTTACCATGTATTAATTTAACTTTATTTGAATTAACTTGTTATATTTTTAATAAGAGAAGTCCAAATAAGGACAAATAGAAAAAAAAAAATTAATAACCAAACACATTATTGTACCGTGATTAATTTAGTGTCAAGATAAATTAATTAATTTAACTAAAAATATTATTTATCTGTCATAATTTTTAAACATAAAAATATAAAAGATATAGTTTTTATTTTAAAAGTACCCATTTTTAGCCAAATATTTAATTTTTTATTTTAAATTTTTTTTATTATTTTTTTATTTTAAAAGTGTGTGATAATATTTATTAACCACCACCAAACCAAAACATCACAATTTTTTATATTGTCCCATTTAGAAATTCTTATGAAAACGTACCAAGATGAATTTTAATATAATAATTAATAGACAGATGTACCTAATTATGACCAAAGATTTTGATTTTGCCAAAAAAGTAAAAACTATATTTAACTAATTAATACCAAAGATTTTGATGTTGCCCAAAAGTAAAAACTATATTTAACTAATTAATTGCAGGATATTAAAAATTAAAACCTAATTATGACCAAAGATTTTGGTTTTGTCCAAAAGTAGAAACTACATCTAACTAATTAATCGATATTAAAAACAGCATATGGTCCACTATTATCTTCCCCTCTTATTAACTTCTAACGAAACAAAACTAAAAAAACTTTGTTGTTTTACAACCACCGCCATCATCACCAGTCACCACCATCATCACCACCACAACCTACCCGTTAACCAAACCTAATTTCCTCTTTTTTTTAAAAAAAAAATTACTAATCACTAATTAGTGTCTTTCCTTTAGATCTATTATGGCCTCACAGCAAGACATCACCGTCTTCGACCACTACCTCGACGGTGACAACAATGCCGCCAGATCTTCCCACAATGATGACGAAGACCTCGTCGAAATCGCTGGACGCCGCACCATTTTGGAGGAGGAAGAGGAAGAGGAGGAGGACGAAGACAAGCCCAATTTGTTTAAGGTTTTAAGTTTTGCCGACTTGGTTGTTTAAGATTAGTATAAACAATTCTTTTTATTTGCTTATGTCAACTAGCTTGGTTTATTCATAATAGAAATTGCCTTTGAGATTTTCTTTGATTGAGTGATTTATTCTGGCTTATCAAGTTTTTAAGCTTGTGGCATTTAATTCTTTTCCTTGTGTTTCTAATCTCTTTGTTGCCTATCCCTTACTGTTTAGGAGGTGAAAAATAGATTCACAAAATTCTTGTTGAGATTCTTGCTACTTGTTATCTAATCCTTGCTGATTAGGAGGTGAAGGGGAGAATTGCAATTAGTTTGATTGAGATTGAAGATTAGGACGAATAGATTGATTCGGAGGTAAAACTAGTGTTGATTCTAGGGTTGTTGCCGTATCACAAAAGTTTAGCATAAAAAATTCACACGAGATAAGCGCAATCTTAGTCTTAGAATCTCTCAATGTTGGACTCCAAATGGCTAGGCTTAGTTTCAGAGAGGTTTAAGACCTCTTTATATAGAAAGGAGGGGGATACTCTCTCCAATGGCTATAATGGCTTCAAAATTGACTTGGTTCTCTACCAATGAGAAGCCTTGTTTTTGTTGCATTCAATTCTGGAAGTTCTTTGCTTTTCTTGTCATAACCTAAGTCCCACATTGGGAGAGAGTGAGAGAGGTCTTGGGTATATATGCACTAAGTTGTTGGCTACCAAGTAACTTTAAGCTTAAGATTTTGGGCTACGTGGTTTCGGCCCAGCTTTAGAGGTTATTCTGGGTCAGTCGACTACTTGGGGTATGGCAAATGGTAGCGGAGCCTATCTCACTCCACTTTCGGATAGGCTTGGGCCTTATGGCTCGTTTCTTAGGGGTTAATACTGAGATAACGATCGGTACGACCCGGTGATCAAGGTGCCACTTTGATATGAATTTGGGCTCCCCTCGTGAGGGTACGAGGTCCAAAGGGAGGGTAGAATGTGATAACCCAAGTCCCACATCGAGAGAGAGTGAGAGAGGTCTTAGGTATATATATACCAAATTGTTCGCTACCAAATAACTTCAAGCTTAAGCTTTTGGGCCATGTAGTTTCGGCCCAGCTTTGGAGGTTATTTTGGGACAGTCGACTACTTGGGTCGTGACATTTCTAATCTCCAATTCAAAATCCATTCCATGTTTGGCTTGTGAGTATCACTTAATATTATTGAAGCTTAGAGGAGAGAGGTAACGACTACTAAACGTCTTTTCTCTCCCTTAGGCAACACTTCAATTATTGGTGATTGGCATTTAAGGATTGTTAGGACCACAAGCTTTTTACAGAAAAAGCAATTGTTGACAACTTTGTATTGTTTCATGCAAAACCATTATAATCTCCACATTTGGCTCTTAGGAGAAACCAAAAGTTACCAATCTGCCTTAGTATTTCAATCAACACAAAAGTTCATATAATATAATTAAGCATAGTTTGTTAATTATCAGAACCAAGAACCAATAATCCTGAAGACTAAACATAGCTAAAGAAAAATTAACACTAATCATACTATTAACTTATGTTTAGGTTAAAAATATCACATTGTAAAAAAAAATAAGATAAGATAATGAATGAATAGTCAATAAAAATTTTGAGAAATGACAATGTTGTAGGCCCAAAAGTGCCTAAGAGGGGAGGGGTAAATTAGGCTTTAAAACTTTTTTGGACAGTAAAGATATGGTTTTTGTGAAACCAAACTCGGGTAAGGCTCGGAAGAGTTTTAACGCAAGAATAAGGATGAAGTAGGGAAGGGAAAGAAAACACAAGAGATTTAGAGTTGTTCCCCCTTGTGAGTACCTGAACAAAAATTAATTTGATCCCTCACTACATCAAAGGAGTAGCCACCCGAATTTTATTAAGGATAAAATTTAGGAAAAAACCTTGACTTCCATAACCTGTAGCAACCAGTCATAGCAAACTAAAGATGTCGGATTTGGAGGTTCGTCACAGATGAAAATGTGTTAGGCACCCATCCATGTTGGGGTGAAATTGTTTTCAATTGAAGATCTCTGTATGCTTTGTGTACAAACAACACAATGACAAAAGCAAAAGCAAAAATAAAAGCAGAACATAAAATAAACACAAAATTGAGCTTGAGATTCCACCACTAGAATCCACCTATGTACTCCGGAGACCGGATTCAAAGCTCACGTAGTTCTTACACGACATCAAAACGACACAATATAACATAGCACGACATAAAATACAGCACGACACAACATAACACAACAACATCAGAACGAAACAACATCAAAATAACAAACGATTCGGCTTGCATCTCTACATCTCGAGACTACATACGTACCCACGTCAAGGGGTCAAAGCCACATAGTTCTAACATGGCTTCACACAAACATCACAGAATCATCATCAATAGCATCATAGCAACAAGCTCACAGCAACAAGAATCGAATTAAAAGGGCTAGGGTTACCTCTTAAAGCCCTCCTATGGCTCCTATTAGCTTTCCACTCCTCAATAGAATCTTAGCCCGAATTCAAGCAGCAAATCGATATAGAAGGAAGCTGAATCAACGTCTGGAGTCAACAAAAAAGTTGTAGATCTCTCTCTCAGATTTCCACAGACTCTAAGAATGCAGCAATCTGAGATCTACAACTTGAGATATCGTGGGTTTCCCGAGACTACCTGCGCTGGAATTCTCCTCTCGGGTTTGCACTCTTCACACCAACAATTTGCTTTGATGGGCATCCTTGCTCCTCTCTTGTTCTCCTCTTGCTATCGGGTTGTTGTTGTACCTCTCCATAGGATTTCTACATAATAGTGGCTCCTAAAACGACTCCTAGGCTTAAAGAACTAAGGTTTCCCCAAGCACTCTAAGCTTAAGGTGTGTAGAGAATAAATCCAATAGGTGTCCCAATTGTGTGTAATGGGGGGTCAATTTATAGTGTTCAGGAGGGTAAGGGGTCGTCTTATTAATCTAAAGGTCGAGGTTGAACCCCTAAATCTGACGGTTAAGAGCTAGGATTGCAAAAAATAGGAAAAAAAAAAACATTCTGGAACACTCGACCACCACAGCCCCGACGGCCATGTCGTTCCTTGTCCGCTTGTCATTCCTAATTGGCTTTTACGACTTCTAGAATATTCCCTGACCCAGAAACACCCTAAACTTGTATCCCACTCCAATAATTTTCCTCTTTAACAACTATACATCAAATTATTCCTCTTTTCCAATAAAACTACCATAAGAACACAAAATAGTCAAAATATATATTTAATCCTGAATTTTCACGAAAATTTGGACTAAACTAGACTGCAAATAATGTGTTTAAATGGGCTGCCACTATTGGGGAATCCATATTTTATTAGCCCAAACTTAATATCTATTTTAACCCAAAATTAAATCATCTCAAAAATAATGGGCAAAAATAAACAAAAGAAATAAGCAAATAAAAATATCCTTATTCTACCACAACAAATTGTAAATAAATTCATGTCATCAATCAAATCATCTCTTCAATTAAAAATACAAACAAGTTTATAATTCAAAGTAATAGAATAAATCATGGGTCAAATTTCGGTGTTCACAGATGCCCCTCGTTGGTGAGGCTTTAGAAAACTGAAGACGAACCAACGAAAAGAATAACCACCAAATTTGATAGAGTTTGCTGATATTGATGCTGACGCTTGCATGCATACCATGGGTGGGAATAGGGATGGCAATGGGTGCCTGTTAACGGAGAACCCGTGGGGAATTCCCGAATGGGGAACGGGGATGTGGGTAATTTTTACCCCGCGGGGGTGGAGACAGGGGACGTTTTGGCCCCGTGGGGAATTTGAAAATGAGGGCAGGGAGTGCTCCCATGACCCGCGGGGACCTCGAAATAAGTGAAACGACGAAATTACTCTTCAGTCATTATCCATTTAATATATATGCCAATACTAAAATAGATTTTTTATTCATTTTTTCTCTTTACATATTAAAATTAATATATATGTTTTTTTTTCTTTCTTTCATCTTGGTAGATTTAATAGAGTATTCCATTGATAAGATTTTGATTTTTGTGATTTCTTGTTCATGCTAATTATGCTTATGTTATGTGACAAGTCCTTTCTATTTTTTCCCAAGTTGACACAAATTTGTTTCTTTTTCGTATCTGTACAAATTAATAAGTTGGAATTGGAATGTAGGCAAAATTTTTGAGATGCAATTGTTGATGTTGGCTGAAGGCAGTAATTGCAGTTTATTTGAATGTTAATATGTAATTAACATTAGAGACATAGTAATCGTTTTTAATTTCTTTGAATTATACTTTGAATCATGTATTTTAAGCCAAAATAATTGAACTTATTTATCGATTGGCTTTAATTACTTTCTAAGAAATATAATGTGCATTCTTTATATTTATAAAAATGCGGAATAGGGTCCCCGTGGGGATCCGATTCCCCGCGGAGAACGGGGATGGGGGCAATTTTTTCCCCGAACGGGGAATAGGGGTGGGGGCGGGAGAACATTTCGGAAACGGGGGTGGGGGGGTGGGAGGGGGAGGGAACCTTCCCCTGTGGAGACCCCGACCCATTGCCATCTTTTGGTGGGAATCATCTCATCCCGGGTTTCTCAAACATACCTAAGGAGTCATCTAATCCACAGATAGTTTTGAGTGAGGCGTCATCTAAGCCACGGATAAGCGGATGAGGAGTCATCTAATCCTCGGGGTAAGGCGTCATCTAAGCCTTGAGGAGTGGACTGAGGAGTCTTCTAATCCTCAAGGTGAGGTGTCATCTAAACCTCCGGGTAAGGCGCCATCTAAGCCTTGGGAAATCCGCTGAGGAGTCATCTAATCCTCAAGGTGAGGTGTCATCTAGACCTCAGGGTAAAGCGTCATCTAAGCCTTGGGGAATCCATTGAGGGGTCATATAATCCTCAGGGTGAGGTGTCATCTAAACATCAGGTAATCATCAACAAAGTCAGGGGTCATCTAACCCTCGGGTAGTCAGCAACAGAGTGAGGGATCTTCTAACCCTTATGTAATCAACAACGAGATGAGGGATCATCTAACCTTCAGGTAATCAGCAAAACTCGGGGTAAAAGTCAAGGAATCATCTCATTCAAGATGATGTGCTCGATTTATAAAGGAGTAGGGAATCATCTCATCCCAAGGCATCACATGCCTTTGCATCAAACATCAATCATCAGCAAACAATGGGGTATTCTACCCCGAAACAACAAATCAGAACGGATGGTGTAGTCTGTCCCAAAACATCAAACCATGCAGAAGGGGTAGACTGCCCCGAATCATTAGATCATGCAAAAGGGGTAGACTGTCCCGAAACATCAAATCAAAATAGAAGGGGTGGACTGCCCCGAAAAATCAAATCAAAATAGAAGGGGTGGACTCACCCTCTTATGGTCGAAGCTTTACAACATATTAAATGAATGCAGGGCACGTACATGTCAAACAAAAAGCATATATTAATCAATGATTGCACATAATCTCTTAAACCCTTTATATCCCCAACAGAGTCGAGAACTGTGAATACCCGACCCAAAATTCATGGGGAGTATTCACCACCTTCTTCTTGAGGGTCATCCACATCTTTGGAGTCGCCACTTGAATTTTATTGAGGGACAAAATTCAAGGAAAAGCCTTCCATAGGCAACCAATGACTCCTTTAGGCAACTGATAGCGAACCAAGGATGTGGACCTAGGGGTTTATCACGGATGGGAAGGTGTTAGGTATCCATCCATGTTGGGGCAAGATCATATGCAATTAGAGATTAAATATATGCCATGCACAAACAACACAAATAACAAAAATTAAATATAATAAAAAAGACAAAACAAAAATAAATAAATAATTGTGCTTGCGTTTCAATCCACTAAAAACTGCCTACGTACCCCCTGTCATGTGTTCAAAGCTCACGTAGTTCTTACATGCATTACATCACAGTCACAGCATTGGCATCATCACATCACAGCAGCAATCAATCAATAGAATTAGAACGAGTTACCTCTCGTAGCCCTCCTCTCTCTCTAATGCGCTTACCACTCCACAACAGAATTTTGGCAGGACTTCAACAGAGAATTCAGGTAGAATGAGGCCGAACTAGTGTCTGGCCTGAAACGCAAAGTTGTAGAGCTATGCTTAGCTTTCCAGGGGCACCAAGATCACAGCAATTCGATGTCTACAGCTCTAGATATCGCCAAAATACTGAGACAACCTCCTCTGGATGTGCCTCCTCGGGTTGTACACTTCTTCTCCACCGATTTGCTTCAATCCGCGTCCTTCATCTCCTTTTGTTGATCTGCTACTACTGCTAGCTCCTTGCTACTCTCTCCACGAAATTTCTCCAGAATTTCGACCCTTGATAGGGTTCCTAAGCTTGGGAACAGAGAAATTTTCCAAGCACCTAGCTTATGTGTGTATAGAGGGAGAAGAGAGAAATTTTGTCCATAAGGGTGAATGGGGGTCCTATTTATAGTGTTCAGGGGGTCTGGACGTGGTGTTGATCTAAGGGTCAGGATTGAAACCCTAGATCCAACGGTAAATACCCGAAATCAAGAGAACAGGAAATAATTGGAAAATTGCCAAAACTAGGAGCGATGCCCGCTAAGCACTGGCTGTCATCTCGTGATGTCCGCCAAGTGCTGGCGGTCATCCTTCCAAGCCCGCCAGGTGCTGGCGGTCATGTCGCCATGTCCGCCGGCACCTATTTCTAAAATTGTTCTTTCCTTCCCAGTTTTGATCCTCGTAATTCCGTTCCTGCTTGATTCCCACGCCCTTCCTAATAGGTTTTCTGCCTGTTCTATGCTCTAGAGAACCTCCTAACTTGTATCCTACCCAACGCTCCTTTCCTATTTTAGTTTTCCTCCTCCTCATTCCACTCTACATTACATAAATATAAAAAACACACAAGGCAATATATTAACCCTAATTCTGAACGAAAATTAGGGTTAATGAGCCGCTATAGTCCAGGTTTTTTGTGGGCTCTAATTGCTGGAGGATCCATATTTAATTGGTCTAAGCCTCTAACTCATTTTAAATTTAAAATTATCTCAAATGGGTCCAATAAAAATAAAAAGTCTAAAACAACTAAATACCCACATTTTATTAATTCCAAGCCCTTAAATATATTAATCCCAGAATTAAATCATCTCAATAATTCTAAGTCAAATATATCATAAATTCGAAATTAACAAAATATTAATACTCTATTAAATTACAAGCACATTTTATCTAAGGATCAAATCTTCTCGTTAATGTATAGACAACAATGTAGTCATGGCTTAACAAAGTATTAGTGGATCAAATTTGAGGTGCTCACAGAAACCCCTCGTTGATGAGTCTTTAGGAACTGAAGACAAAACAACAATAAAAGAATACCCAAATTTGACAGAGTAGGTGTTGATGCTGACATGTATGTGCCATAGAGTCATGACTCATCTCTTCCCGGGTTTTCAAGGATCTTATCGTCCTCCTTGGGGGACTCGGTTTGGTTTGTTGGCAAAGAATCTTCTCATCTAAGCTAACTAAGAATTTTATCATCCTCCCGTGGGGACTCGGGTTTGTTTGGTGGTCATCAACCAAAAATCATCTCATCTTGACTGACTAGGGATACTATCGTCCTCCTATGGGGTACTCAGGTGTTTAGGTGTTTGGTAGAATCATCTCAACTACCGGGTCGCTAATAAGGAATCATCCCATCCTCACTAACTAGGGATACTATCGTCCTTCCGTGGGGTACTCAGGTGTTTGGTTTGGTAGAATCATCTCAACTACCGGGTTGCTAACAAGGAATCATCTCATCTTTACTAACTAGGGATACTGTCGTCCTCCCGTGGGGTACTCAGGTGTTTGGTTCAGGATTTTATCGTCCTCTCATGGGGACTCAGGTGGTTAACTCGGGATTTTATCGTCCTCCCATGGGGACTCTGGAATTTGGTCTTGGCTGCGAGAATCATCTCATCCCTCCCATGGCACCACGTGCCTTGCATCAACATCAGTTTTTTATAATTTCGAGACATTACATATGATACAAGCAAGCCAGTACCAAGTGGAACTCAAGATCGTGATGGCACCATTAGCTTACCTCAAGGACCAGTCACGAGGGCTCGATTGAAGAAGATAAAGAATCACATGTTACGTTATGCTCAAGCTTGGGTTAATCGGGAGTTGCAAGAAGATAAGTTGGACAAGTTTGGAGATGAATTTAAAGAGATTCCTGAGTTTGTGAGCATTTTGAAGGATTTAAGTCAAAAGTAGCCGTTTTTACCGATTCAACCCGAAAATTACTGTTCTCGCCGGAAATTACTATTCACTTCCGGCGTTTACTGTTCATTTTCAGGCTGGAAAATCCACCTTGGAGCTGGAGATGCCCACTATCCAGATTGAGTGGCCTTTCATCATTTGGTTTGTTGGTGTGCATTAAAGAAAACAACAGAAAAAGAAAGAAGAATCATTTTGTTTTGTGCTTTGCATTTTAAATTCAATCCTTTGCTTTTTGGCTTCTATAAAACCCAACCATGTATCAGGTTTGGAATCAGAATACATACATGATGTTTTGAGTGATATTAAGGAAGCTAAATGCTTTCCTTTGGTGTTCTTCTTGATTGAGGGATTCAATCAAAAACAAAGGAGGGATTCTCTTGGTTTTACTCTTTGGGATTGATCACTCTTATCAAGTAATTTACTTGTGGCGATTGATCAATTCGTTGTATTCCTAATTATTTGTTGCCTAATCCTTTGAGTTTAGGTGGTAAAGAATAGGGATACTAAACCTTAGTTTGATTGGAGATTGGAGGTCTTGGGATCAATTAGTTGCAGAGGTAACTCTAGTGGAGTTATAGGGTTGTTGCTGTATCAGTTGGTAGCGGAGCTTACAGGTTCAAACAATCATACCCTGTGTTGTTCAATTTTTTTCTTTTCTCTTCTTGTTCTTAATCTTACCATCATTCTACAAAAAAAAAATTGCTACAACATCGATGTTTGGCATCAAAACATCGATGTTAGGACAGTAAATTTGAAATTTTTGAAGCCCACGGTCACCAAATATCGATGTTTTGAACCCCAATATCGATGTTCTTGAGCTTCGGCAAACAAAAATCTTGGAAACCATTGTAAAACATCGATGTTTTGAACCCCAACAATGATGTTCTTGAGCTTCGGCAAATAAAAATCTTGGAAACCATTGTAAAACATCGATGTTTTAAACCCAACATCGATGTTCTTGAGCTTCGACAAAATAAATTCTTGTAAACCAGTGTAAAACATCGATGTTTTGAACCCAACATCGATGTTCTTAAGCTTCGGCCAAAGAAAATCTTGGAAAATAATGTTAAAACATCCATGTTTTGAACCCAACATCGATGTTCTAGAGTTTAGGTCAAGAAAACCTTGAAACCAATTGTTTAAACATCGATGTTTAAAACCCAACATTCGATGTTTTGAGGCTTCGACTATTGTTGACATAGCACTCGTACATCACAAATTAGCTTGCCTTTGTCTCATATCATTCAGTTGCTACAACATTCCATCACATGCATTACCTTGTCCTTGTGTGTGATCTTTCTTCTTGTTTGTTGAAGTCATAATTTGTTCTAGAATTATTTCCCTTCCGTTCCTTCTTTAGGCTTTCATTGTTTCTGTTAATTAATTGTTGCAAGTTGGTTGCTTGATTTTATGATATCTAATCCTAACTTGTAAAGTTAAAGCAGAATCAAGAGAGGAAAGAGGCTGAGAGTTACATCCCTTGCCAAGAGTGAACAAATATGAGTGTAAACACGTGAGGATTTGTTTTACTAACAAGTATTCGCAGGTTATACATCATGTCTACTAGTGGCAGTGAGGGTGGTGAATCAAACCTTGCTTCTGTTATGGTACTGTTGAGGGATTTCAGGGCTCAGATAGATGCTCAAATGAAGGAGGTTAGGGATGAAGTCAGGGCGACAAATCTAGGGTTGAGGGAGACCAATAACCGAATTGATAGACAGATAAGAGAGTTGAGTGATAGGTTGGAGAGGCAAGAGCAAACTGTTCAAGAGATCTCTACTAGCATTGCTACTCCTAGACGAGCAGGAGGAGGAGAGCAAGAACTGGCTGCTTGCCCTAGAGAGCAAGCTACACACCATGTTAATGAAGATCCCATTCTTGAGGAAGAATTAGAGGACCAGTTTGGAGAGGTTAATCAGAGAGTACATGCTGGGGGAAGAGGAGGCCGAGGTCTATATGGCAGAGGAGGAGGCACAGCTAGATATCAGAGACCCAGATTCTTTGAGAGAGTGGAAGATAGAGCATTGAGGATTGATCGAGATGTTGGATCCATCAAAATGAAAATTCCAACTTTTCAAGGTTCTAGTGATCTAGAGGAGTATTTGGAGTGGGTGCAAAGTGTGGAGCCAAATGTTGACTGCCATAGGTACTCAGAGGAAAAGAAGGTCAAGCTTGCAGTTGTGGAATTCAAAGACTATGCCAGGTCTTGGTGGAATATGCTTGTCACTTCAAGGAGGAGATATGGAGACCCTGAGATAGAAACATGGGAAGAAATGAAGAGGATCATGAAGAAGAGATTTGTTCCTGCTTCATATCAGAGAGAGTTGCTTCATAAGCTTCAAGCAACCAAACAAGGGACTAAAAGTGTAGAGGAGTACTGGAAAGCACTTGAGATGACTATGCATCAGACTGGGATCGAGGAGGATGAGAAGACCACCATGTCGAGGTTTTGCTATGGGTTGAACAGGGATATTGTTAATATTCTGGAGCTACAACATTATCCAGAGATTGAGGAGATGGTAGTTCTAGCTTCTAAGATTGAAAAGCAACTCAAGAGCAAGACCTGTGGGAAGCCTTCTAGTTATACCAATTGGAGTGCTAGTGCAAGATACACCAAGCAGGAAGTGGGGAGCTCAAGTAAGCCTGTTCTTGACACACCTAAGTCGATTCCTTGGAGACCTAGGGAGGGATAGAAACCAACTGAATAGAAGACTCCCAATGCGCCATCAAAAGCTCAGGATAAGGCTAGAAATATGAAGTGTTTCAAGTGCATGGGATTAGGACATTATGCTTCTCAGTGCCCGAATAAGAGGATGATGCTTACCACTGAGCATGGGGAGGTGTACTCTGATGATGAGAGGGAGGAGCCCTATGTTGATCCAGCACTAGATGACATGCCTGAGTTGGAGGATGCAGACGATGAGTTTGTTGAGCCAGAGGAGGTGGTTCAGAAGTTATGTGTGACCCGAAGGATGCTCAATATTCAGCAGAAGGAAGAAGGACTTGAGCAAAGGGAGAACATCTTTCACACTAGGTGTTTGGTACAAGACAAGCCCTGCAGCATGATCATAGATGAGGGGAGTTGCACCAATGTCGTGAGTACCATGTTAGTGGAGAAGATGGGGCTGAAAACTCAGAAACATCCAAAGCCATACAAGCTTCAGTAGCTTAATGATAGTGGCGAGATCAAAGTGACCGGTCAGGTACTTATTTCCTTCACCATTGGGAAGTACTCTGATGAGGTTTTATGTGATGTTGTACCTATTCAGGCATGTCACATCTTGTTGGGAAGGCCATGACAGTATGACAGGAGAGTGCTACATGATGGTCATACGAATAGGTACACATTCACCATGGGTAAAAGGAAGGTGGTGCTTGTGCCACTATCTCCCAAGGATGTCTATGAGGATCAGTTGTTTATGCACAAGTCTGTGGAGGCTTGGAGGAAGGAGAAGGTGGCTGGTTTAGCCAAACTCAGTGAGGTTGAGGGGAAAGCCAAGGGCTTTGCAAAAGGAGAGCAAAAACTTAGTGAGAAAAAGAGAGAAAATTTCTATGCAAATTTAAGGGATTTGAGGGTAGCTTGTGAGAACAAACAAGAGATTTTAGTACTCTTATATAAGGAGACTTATTTTAGTACAACTGACCTTGACCAAGAATTGCCTAGTTGTATTGTTTCTCTTTTGCAGGACTACAATGATGTGTTTCCGGAGGAACTGCCTAGGGAATTGCCGCCACTTAGGGGCATTGAGCATCAGATTGACTTTATTCTTGGTGCCCAAATTCCAAACAGGCCAGCATATAGGGCCAATCCAGAGGAGACAAAGGAGATACAAAAGCAAGTCGAGGACTTGCTTTCTAAGGGGCTGATTCGAGAGAGCCTCTCTCCATGTGCTATACCAGTAATTCTTGTTCCAAAGAAGGAGGGCACTTGGCGGATGTGTGTTGACTGTCGAGGTGTCAACAAAATAATGGTAAAGTATCGCCATCCTATTCCTAAGTTAGATGACATGCTTGATGAATTATATGGTGCATGCATTTTCACTAAGATTGATCTCATGAGTGGGTATCATTAGATTCGCATGAAAATAGGGGATGAATGGAAAACTGCGTTTAAGACTAAGTTTAGATTGTATGAATGGTTAGTTATGCCGTTTGGTTTGACTAATGCACCTAGTACATTTATGCGTCTGATGAATCATGTCTTGCGGTATTTCATTGGCAAATTTGTTGTTGTGTACTTTGATGATATTCTTATCTATAGCAAAAGTGTTGAAGAACATTTGAAACATCTTAAGCTTGTATTAGATGCACTTAAGGCTGAGAAATTATTTGCCAAGCTTAAGAAGTGTACTTTTTGCATGGATAGTGTTATCTTTCTTGGATATATGGTTAGTTCCAGGGCAATAGAAGTTGACCAGGAGAAGGTAAGGGCTATCAGGGAATGGCCGACGCCTACTTCTATTTCTGAGGTGAGGTCTTTTCATGGCCTTGCTAGTTTTTATAGGAGATTTGTAAAAGATTTTAGTACTATTGCTACTCCTTTGAATGATATTGTCAAGATGGAAGTAGGATTTAAATAGGGAGATGCACAACAAAAGGCATTTTCGACTTTAAAACATAGATTGTGCTCTGCTCTAATTCTTAAGTTGCCTAATTTTGATTCTACTTTTGAGATTGAGTGTGATGCTTCTGGTGTAGGCATAGGTGCTGTTCTTTTGCAGGAAAAGAGGCCAATTGCCTATTTCAGTGAGAAGTTGAAAGGTGCTCAACTCAACTATTCCACTTATGACAAGGAGTTGTATGCACTAGTGAGAGCATTACAGACATGGCAGCACTACCTTTGGCCAAATGAATTCGTGATTCACACTGATCATGAGAGTTTGAAGCACCTAAAGGGCCAAGGTAAGCTGGGGAAAAGGCATGCAAAGTGGCTGGAGTTCATTGAGACTTTTCCATACGTTGTCAAGTACAAGCAGGGTAAGGATAATGTAGTTGCTGATGCATTATCCAGGAGGTATGCTCTACCCTCTTCTCTTAGTTCTAAGTTGGTGGGATTTGAGTATATCAAGGAGCTGTATCCATATGATTCTGACTTTGCTAATGTATTTGTTGCATGTGAACAATCTGGATTTCAAAAATTTTATAGAGATAATGGATATTTATTTCATGAGGGAAAACTTTGCATTCTATCTTGTTTTATGCGTGAGCTGTTGACTAGGGAGTCACATGATGGTGGTTTGATGGGTCACTTTGGTGTTGCTAAAACTCTTGACATTCTGCAGGAATATTTTTATTGTCCTAACATGAAAAAGAATGTTGAGCAGGTTTGTAGTAGCTGTGTGGCATGTCGACATGCCAAGTCTAAAGTGCAACCCCATGGGTTGTATACACCTTTGCTTGTTCCTACTCATCCTCGGATTGATATTTCTATGGATTTTGTGGTAGGATTGCCTAGGACTAGGAAAGGTAGAGATAACATCCTTGTTGTGGTTGACAGGTTTAGTAAGATGGCTCATTTTATTGCTTGAAATAAGACTGATGATGCATCTCATGTTTCTGAATTGTTCTTTAGGGGTGTAGTCCATTTGCATGACATTCCTAGGACAATTGTTTCTGATAGAGATACTAAGTTCTTGAGTCATTTTTGGCGTGTGTTGTGGAATAAATTGGGGACCAAGTTGTTATTTTCTACTGCTTGTCATCCTCAGAGTGATGGCCAAACTGAGGTGGTCAATAGGACTTTAGGGTCTTTGTTGCGTGCTGTTGTGGGTAAGAACTTGAAAACTTGGGAAGATTGTTTGCCATTGATAGAGTTTGCCTATAATAGAAGCACTCATTCTTCTACAGGTTATTCTCTATTTGAGATTGTGTATGGTTTTAATCCACTAACCCCTTTGGATTTGTTGTCTTTACCTTTGAATGAGCTTGTCAATGTAGATGGGCAGCAAAAAGCAAAGTTGGTTCAATCCATACATGAGAAAACTCGCAAGCACATCGAAGCAATGAATGCTAAAGTAGCACAAAGGGCCAACAAAGGGCGGAAGCTGGTCAGGTTTGGGCCTGGTGATTGGGTGTGGGTACACTTTAGGAAGGAGAGGTTTCCTCAATAAAGGAAATCTAAGTTGGATGCGAGGGGGGATGGTCCTTTCAAGTCCTTGAGCGCATCAATGACAATGCCTATAAGATAGATCTGCCTGGTGAGTATGCAGTGAGTGCTACTTTTAATGTTTCTGATCTTTCTCCCTTTGATAATGCAGGGACAGATTCGAGGACGAATCCTTTTGAGGAAGGGGGGATGATACAAGCTCAAGATCTTGATGGCGCCATTAGCTTGCCTCAAGGACCAGTCACGAGGGCTCGATTGAAGATGATAAAGAATCACATGTTACGTTATGCTCAAGCTTGGGTCAATCGGGAGTTGCAAGAAGATAAGTTGGACAAGTTTGGAGATGAATTTAAAGAGATTCCTAAGTTTGTGAGCATTTTGAAGGATTCAAGTCAAAAGTAGCCGTTGTTACCGTTCAACCCGAAAATTACTGTTCTCGCCGGAAATTACTATTCACTGTCGGAAATTACTATTCACTGTCAATTAAAAAAGAAAAACTCCATTTGAGAAGAATAAATCCTTTTTGTGTTACTAACTATTCACCGAAGTATATAATTGAAATCAAATTAAGAAGACAAAATGTCGGCTCCCATTAAGAAAATCCAAAAGCTAAAATATGTCATTAGCCTAGCATAGCCTCTGCATAAAAGTAAAGGTTCACTAAAAGGAATGACAAAAGTCACACAATGGACTAGAGTGTGGCAATGCATCACAATGGTTTAGATAAATATTGCTGTATAGTGCATCGTGAAAGTATTCTTTTCTAAAACATGGTGATGCGGTCGTGGTTTCCTGCAAGTGCACAGGGTTGTTGTAGTACGTATCAAGGTCGTATCCACAGGGACTGGGTTGAATCTGTTTTCCTTAAATTTCGGACAACTAGACTTGAAAATAATTTAACTGGGATGGATTTTGGTGAATAATAATTAAGAAGCAAAATAAGCAGTAAAATAAATGTAACAACAATTTAAACGAGGAAAAGGTCAAGAATGGTGAATTCTTAGGCATCCGGGATCCACATGTCCCTAATTATGGTTATAAACTGCTCTACAGCCTCAGTCATAGACTGACACTGTGATGAGGCTGTGGCTAATGAGATGTCTTGACGGGGCTCCCAACCTAAGGTGCTATCAACGGCTTTCGATCTTATTAATAGTTCCCTAAGCGTCCATCTACCCCCTGTCACTAGAGCAGATGTCCACTTAGAGATGAAGTTCAATGTTGGTGCGGATTCCCACAGTCTCTCCTTACCTTCTTTCGAATACTTAAGGAGTGAAGGTTGACTATTGTAGGTCTAGCACTCCTGGCTTCTCCTTTCGGTCCTTCACCAGATTGCTACTAAAATGAAAGTATGCTACCCAATAATCAATCAAGAATCAAACTAGGAGTTGTGTTATCTCTTGACTACACTGTCACAGCGTGAGGCTGTAGAGGGCACAGCCTGAAGCTATCGACAACAAATTAGTCAGTTATAATGGTAGGATCTTGCAGGGGCTCTCAACCTACACTGCACCCATTTGCTTTCGCTCACAGGCGCCTCCCAAGGTTCTCATCTTCCTGGTGCTCTCGTATAGGTCAAACTCAAGGGGGATGAAGATTTGGTGTTGAGGCTAATTCCTCAATTAGTCTCTAACTCTGTCACGAGCTAAGAACTAAGGTTTGGTTGTTGTTTTTCCAGTGAGCTATGGTTTCTCCCTTCGGTACTTCTCCTAGCCACCTGAGTTCATGCATGGGTTTGATCAGAACCTAAACATGGATAAAGGGCTCAACAACTAAAGCAAGGATGAAGGGATTAAAACGTGAGCAATTCATTAAACACAAATCGGGTACATGCTTCCCCCTTCAACCTAAGAAGGGGTTGTTTAGTTCATAACAGCAAATACAAAAACAATGGAGGTATGGTATGTCATGGTGTTTTCGAGTGAACTGAGAGTGAGGGGGAACACGATTTCTGCCCAGAAAGGCTGCAGAATCGCGTTTCCTCTTGGTCCCTTGAATTTCGGGTCTTCTCCTCAACTCACGTCGATCCCCCCGTTGCTTTCCTCCTTTCCCCTTTTGTAGGGTGCACCTCCTCTAGTCTTCTCCTTTCCTCAATTGCTGGAAAACTCCCTTTTTGTGGGCAAGTTGTCCTGATTATTCTCCAACGTGCGCGTGTGTGTGTCAGGACAGGGGGCGTGATGGGCAACAATTGGTGGGTGGTGAGTTCCAAGGCGCCTCTTTGTCTGGGCAAGTTGCAGAATTTCCAGCGGGTGTTGTCAGAGCAAGCGGCATGGGCAGCGCCGATTGGTGGGTGGTGAGTTCCAAGACACCCTTTTTACAGAAGATAATCATTTTCAGAGAGATTCCCTCTAGGTGTCATGTGCCCATTGCTCCTTTTCCTTCAAAGTGCTCTGGGAATATCAGGAGAATGATTGTTTAAATTAGTGGAGCAGGTGGCGCAAGTGGCGGCGTTCTTTATTCTTTTTGCGTTTTCTGGGTTTCTGCAGCGTGTACAGAATCACACTGTGGCTGAGGCTGTAGTAGTTCTTTCTCAAATTCTTCCTTTAATTGGTTCCTGCTTTGGGTCCTTGATGAACGACAGCCTCAAGAATAGGCTCACAGGCTCTGTCACAGTCTCACACTGTGACTGAGGCTGTATCTTCATATTCTTCAATGAAATCCTATTGATTTGGCCAAAATGTACCTGAAACCACTAATCATACAGTAAGGGATGGAAATTGGAGGGATATGATGGAATATTGCATATGAGGCATATAATCATTATGAATTGAGAGCAATTTGTGTACAAAATTATGCCTTAAACTATGCATATTTCACATGCATCAAAATACCCCAAACTGAAGATTTTGCTTGTCCTCAAGCAATTAAAGAAAAGAAAAGGAGGAATGATTTTCGAAAGGAAGAGAGCAGTTTCAGTTCATCAGATTTTCATTAAGTTTCTTCCTTGTGGCGCCTTAATTCAAACATCTACTGATTTTCCTTTAATACTGCATCAAATCTAGCCACAATCCTTGCCAGTAGTTTTTGGTCATAAAAATCACAGGAATAACCTTGCAACTGGTATCCATTCTTCTCCCTTTTTGAGAGAGTTCTGCTAAAGTTTAGGATTTGAAAACATCACCTCATATGCAGGCTCGTCACTTCCATCTCCACTAATGTGCACAAGTCTTAAAGTTAGGATCACTAGGTCTTGGCTGTGTTATGCTGAGGCTAGGTGAGGGTTGTCAAAGGAAGGAGGATGGATTTTGGCAAAGGTCAATGGCTTGTGAACTTGATTTCTTTCTGTTTTATTTATGAACAGCCTGAGGCTGTGTAGGGGCTGTTGACTTCATTTTTCCGAGGTCTCATGTTGTTCAGCAACTGTTTTCTTCGTGCTTCAGCCACTTTTTTTGATGCAACTGTCTACTCCATTAAATTTTGATGGAGTTTGATTCACAAAATGTTGCCATTGCCCTTCTTCCCCCCCCCTTTTTTTTTTTTCCAGGGGGAGGGGGGATATATTTCTGGTTGCATTCTGAATTTTGTACAGGCTGAGCACGGGTAATTCTCAGTTTTAATTTGCTCAAATCCTTGCTCACAGGCTTATTGATAGGGTGAGGCTGTAGGAGGAAGTTCGTGCCCTTTGGACAATAACGGCCCTTGCTTAGGTTGCAACTGGTCGAGGTGGATTGTGCAGGGTAAATGAATGACTTGGGGGCCGTCCTCATTGGCTCAAATGGGATTGCAAGGGTCTGATGAGAGAGGTGTGGGTAGTGAGGTCTGTGGGTATGTGAAAGATGGCCTAGATCCTCTTCTTTCTTGAAGATTCTGCATAAAATTTCGCCTTGATGGAAGTAAGGGCCTGTTCTAGGGTGTACAGGCTGAGCCTGTGCTGAGTAGAAAAGATACCTTAGCAGGACCCTTCTTTTCTTGGCAGACTTCCTGTGATGCTAGTTGCTTAATTAAGCCTGATCTTGTTTATTCTAAGAGAAATAAGACAAGTTGTGTGATTAGAGTATGAGCAGAATTAAATGAAAAGTGCAGAGGGTGCATAAATATAGGGACAGGTTCACACTGTAAGAATTATAATGAAAAATGAGAACTGAAACTTGTATTAATTTGAAATCCGAAAGTACACCAATGCATCAAAAGTAGGGGATACACAAAAGGGTAAATTACACCCTAAAAATACCCCAAACTGAAAAATTTGCAGTGTCCTCATTGCTTCAAACTAAACTGTAAAAATGGGTGCAATGTTAAAACAAATGCAAACCGAAGAAACACACATAAATTGAAAAGAAATAAACGTGCTACAAAAATACCCCAAACTGAGAGTTCTATCCTATGTGGTGGGATTAATCATCCTAAAACTATACTGGGTGAGAGGTAGATGGATCAACTTCTTGGCCTCTTGCGTGCTGGTGGATCTTCTGGAGCCGGCCTCACTAGCGACCGTGCTATGTTGAGGAGATTGGAGATGGATTCGTTGATCTGCTGGTGCAGCCCTATGTATTGATTATGAAAATCCTGCATCCCTCGGGTCTGCACCTCTGCATTCCTCCTCAGTTCCACAAGGCTTCTTGATATTGCGGTGCACATGTCACCCAAAGAGGAAGTGAAGCGAATTTCCTGAGCAGTAATGCTCTCTTGGATGCGCTGCAGGCGTTCTTCTTGAGCAGCAATGCTTGTTTGTAGGTGTTGCTGGTGCTGGAGGATAGGGATGAACTGTTGCCCTATCCAATCTTGCATCTGTTCGAAGATGTCCAACACTTGGTCTCGAGTCACAGCGTGACGCTGTGCGGGGTCTCGAGGCTGTGCTTGTGGGTCGGGGTGGTCTGCTGGTGCATCTTCCACAGCCTCAGTCTGTTCCTCTGTTTGCTCTTGAGGCTGTGGGAGTGGGAGGTGCATCCGGTTCAGGATCCCGCGGTCGATCCAGATGGTCCCGCTAACCAAGTCGTATTGGGCTAGGGGGATATTGAAGTGGCGGGCGATCCTTGTGATGATACCGGCGCTTGGAAGGTGAGGTGCTCACCGCTGTGTGATGAAACGTCGGAAGATGAAGGCGCCGGTGTTCAGCGGCTGGCGATGCACCATGCACCATATGATGAACAGCTCTTCATGTTGAACTGCCAGGCGACAACTGTTCCTGGCATAGAAGTTGTGGGATAGGAAGTGGTGGATGATCCGAAGGTCGCGACTACGGAAAGAGGTGGCGGAGCTGGTGGAGGAGTTGTAACCCGGGGTTGTGGAGATTTCGTTCCAGAACACCTCCGCGTCAAAATCAACGGTCCTCTCCTCGTGTCCTTCGTTGGGTGCCCCGAGTATCTGATTTAACTGGGCAACAGTGAGCTCCCGGCTCGTGTTGCCCAGGCGGAATCGCGCTGTGCCGGGCTCCTCACCCTGTGGGGTTGATAGGAGAGCGCGCTGTAGAATTCGCGCGTGAGGTTGTCGTATGTCGGCTCTCCCATTGTGGCGAAAAGGAGCCACCCCACTAGCAGTAGGTAGCGGCGGACGGCGTTTCTTGCCCCGATTGCCTTTAGGGCGTCCATGTTCAGCCACCTGCTGACCAATACAGCCTGAGTCTGTGTGAAGACCCAGGCGCGGCGGTGGGTGGAGTTTGCAGGGGTGAAGATGAAGGGGGTTACAGCCTCTGGTGGGTCTTCTCCTTGTTCCTCCTCTGCCGCTACTTGTGCTGATGGTGGAGGCGGTGTGGGTTGCCTTGGAGGGCGATCCCTGTTTCGCTTGGATCGCTCCTCGCTGTTGGGTTGTGAGGGTGTTTGTTGTGTTTGGCTGGGGGTGGTTCTGGGTTTGGTAGAGGAGCGGGTGCGTGGTCGTTTGGGAGGTTCGGGGATAGAAATGGGTGTGGAGAATGATTCTGGAGGGGGCTCTCTATTGAGTTCTAGGGGTGGTGGTTGGGTTGTGGGTGGTTCTGTGAGGTCTATGATGTGTTCTGTGGGAGAGGCCCGACGCCTTTTCCGGTGGCGTTGCTGTTTTGTGGGTGGTGGTGTTGTGGCGGTGTCTGGTGTAGGTAAGGTGTATGTCTCAAGTTCTAGAGTAATCAATGGTGGGGGAAGGTCGGGGTAATGTGTCCAGTGTAGGTTGGGGAGGTATTTCGGGGTTTTGGGTAGTCGGTGGTGGCGGAAGCACAAGTAGGGTAGGCGGTGGTGTGGCTACTGGGTATGATTGGGCGAAAAGGGTGATTAGGTCGTGGAGGGTATCTGGGTGTATTTGGATTTCGGGTTGGAGAGGGAGTGGTTGCATTGATGGTGGGTTGATGGTTAGGTTGTGATTAACAACCTGGAAGAGAGGTCGGGTTACACGGTAAGGGAAGGTTATGTTCTGGGTGTTTTCTGGGTTGGAGGAATTGGGTTGTTGGTTGGGGTTATTGTTGTCGGGCATGGTCGAGTGAGGGGGAGGGGTTTGAGGTGTTGGAGAGGGAGTGGCTTTGCAGAGGCAGGGGCGAGGTTGCAGAGGCAAAGAGACAGAGGTTGAAGAGGAAGATGAAGTGTGAGAAAGAGGAAGGTTGGCTCGGTCTTTTAAAGGCAATTAATGCCTGTTCAGAGAAGGTGGGAAGGTGACGGGGTTGTGTCTTTTCAGTCGCCACGCTTACCGCCCAGTGTGTCAGTTATGTCTCCTCTTTCATGAAGAGATGTATCGTTTGGTGTGAATGACACGTGGGTTGGGGCAAGTTGAATGACGATGCGTTCAAGGTTAAGTCCATCTTAGTTAGATATTTGTTTTGGTCAAAATGTGACTGCACAGGCTGAGCCTGTGGCACACGCTGTGCCGGGGTAGAGTTAGTGTTCGTGAGATGGAGTGAAAGAGTATTTCAGTAAAGACCCCTATCATATTCCTACCTATCTGACCTCCCCTAAATCCTAGAGATTCCTATATGTGAAAGATTGTTCAATTATGCATTGTGGAGTTCGATACAGGCTCACTCTGTGGTGAGTCTGTACAAGCATAGAAAACACAATCTCTAACTTCCCTGACAAATCTCTGACTCGTTGGCTCCTTTTTCTTCAATCCAGTTTCTCCATCTGAATGGTTAGGGCAAGAAAAAGAAAAACACGCAAAAATAACAAAATAACAAAGGTGCTAATCTAAAATGGAAAACATGGAACATATCCCAAACTGAAATTCAAGCTAAACAAGTAGGGGCGAGTTGCCTGTCATAGGCTCACTCTGTGATGAGTCTGTGTAAGCTTCAAAATGTCCCTTGCGCCAAAGATTTTGGGGGTTATGATTTCTGTTTCCATAAAATCTCTGCACCTGACTGGCTGAAAACAAAACAAGCATAAATACAATCAAAATAACTAAATGAAAAGCAAAAGGAATTGGAAAATTACCCCACTTGGTGTTACCCAAGTGTGTGCTTCTTTAGCATCTTTTAGCTGGACCCCATCTTGCCGTGTTTGGCAGGAGGTGGGTCACGGAGCACCTGAGTCTCCTGGTACTCATCGGTCCTTGTATGGTACAGCTTCAGTCTGTGCCCGTTGACCTTGAACGGTTGTGTCTGCTCATTGCAAATTTCCACGGCTCCATGAGGGTAATAGCGTGACACTGTAAAGGGTCCAGATCATCTTGATCGAAGCTTTCCAGGGAACAGCTTCAGTCTTGAGTTGTATAGGAGGACCTGATCACCTTCCTTGAATTTCCTAGGTTGGATCCTGCTGTCATGCCACTTCTTTGTTCTTTCCTTGTATATCTTTGCATTTTCATAGGCGTCCAACCTTAGTTCCTCCAGTTCATTGAGCTGCAACAGCCTCTGTTCTCCCACAGCCTGTTTGTCGAAATTCAGAGCCTTGATGGCCCAGTAAGCCTTGTGTTCAAGCTCCACAGGCAAGTGGCAAGTCTTGCCAAAGACTAGGCGGTAGGGAGAGGTACCAATGGGTGTTTTGTAGGCTGTGCGGTATGCCCACAGAGCATCATCAAGCTTGGTTGACCAATCCTTGCGTGATGGTCCCATGGTTTTTTCTAGAATTCGCTTGATTTCCCTGTTTGTCACCTCAACTTGTCCGCTTGTTTGAGGATGATAGGGAGTGGCTACCTTATGTCTGTTCCCTTACTTCCTCAGAAGGGCTTCGAACTATCGGTTGCAGAAATGGGTACCTCCATCACTGATTATAGCTCTCGGGGTGCCAAAACGAGTGAAGATATGTTTCTTTAAGAACCGTGTCACCACCTTGGCATCATTGGTTGGGCAGGCAACGGCTTCAACCCATTTTGATACATAGTCGACTGCCACCAGAATGTAGTTATTTCCATAGGAACTCGGGAATGGTCCCATGAAATCGATTCCCCACACATCGAACAGCTCCACTTCTAGTATGACCTGCTGCGGCATCTCCTGCTTCCTCGAGATATTCCCCGTTCGTTGGCATTCCTTGCAAGCTATCACCCAGTTTCGTGCATCCTTAAATAAGGCGTGCCAAAATAGCACTGCCTGTAGGACTTTGGATGCCGTTCTGGTCGCGCCATGATGTCCTCCATATTGTGCACTGTGGCAACTGTGTAGGATCTGTGCTACTTTGTCTTCGGGGATGCATCTTCTGATCATCCCATCTCCACACCTTTTGAAGAGTAAGGGCTCGTCCCAAAGGTAGTTCTTCACGTCTGAGAAGAATTTCTTTTTCTGAGAATGGCTCAGGTCAGGTGGGAGAGCTCCACAGGTTAGGAAATTGGCGATCTCGGCATACCATGGTGTGACACTGTGGCTGACGCTGTAGATGGTGGCTATGAGGCTGTCGTCTGGTAGATGGTCGTCGATGGGCAGGTTTTTCTTGGGCATGTGCTCTGGAGGTAGTCTGGATAGATGGTCGGCTACCACATTTTCTATTGCCTTCTTGTCTCGAATCTCTAGGTCAAATTCTTGCAATTGGAGAATCCACCGCAAGAGTCTTGGCTTGGTCTCCTTCTTCGTGAGCAAATACTTGAGGGCCGAATGGTCTGTGTGCACGATGACCTTAGAACCCAGCAAGTATGCTCTAAACTTTCCAATGGCAAAAACTACTGCCAAGAGTTCCTTTTCAGTTGTGGCGTAGTTGATCTGTGCATCGTCTAGGGTACGGCTTGCATAGTAGATAGCATGGAGTTTGTTGTTCTTCCTTTGTCCTAGCACAGCCCCTACCGCATGGTCACTAGCGTCACACATTATCTCGAAAGGTTGGCTCCAGTCTGGCGGCTGGATGATTGGGGCTGTGGTCAGTGCGGCCTTGATCCTGTAAAAAGCATCTAAACAAGATTCATCAAATACAAACTCAGTGTCTTTACTAAGGAGATTTGTCAAAGGTTTTGCAATTTTTGAAAAGTCCTTAATAAAGCGCCTGTAGAATCCTGCATGTCCAAGAAAAGCTCTAATTGCCTTAACAGAATTAGGAGGTGGAAGTTTCTCAATAATTTCAATTTTAGCTTGGTCTACCTCTATACCGCGTCCTGAGATTTTCTGCCCAAGAACTATACCTTCGGTTACCATGAAGTGGCACTTTTCCCAGTTGAGAACAAGGTTCACAGCTTCACACCGTGCTAGCACTGTCTCAAGGTTAGCCAAACAAATATCAAAAGATGTGCCATAAACAGAGAAATCATCCATGAATACTTCCATTATATGCTCAATCAAATCATGGAATATGGCCATCATGCAACGTTGGAAAGTGGCAGGTGCATTACACAGGCCGAATGACATGCGTCTGTATGCAAATGTACCATATGGACAAGTGAACGTGGTTTTCTCTTGGTCACTCAGATGGATAGGAATCTGGAAAAATCCAGAATATCCATCCAGATAGCAAAAGTGTGTGTGTTTAGCTAGCCTTTCTAACATCTGGTCAATAAAAGGCAAAGGAAAATGATCTTTCCTAGTCGCCTTGTTCAGTCTCCTATAGTCAATACACATCCTCCATCCCGTGACAGTCATTGTGGGTATAAGTTCTTCTTTTTCATTTTTCACTACTGTCATGCCTCTCTTCTTAGGTACTACATGCACAGCACTAACCCAAGGACTATCCGAGATGGGATAAATAATTCCTGCATCAAGTAGTTTCAGAATTTCCTTTTTCACCACGTCTTTCATATTTTCGTTTAGTCTTCTCTGTGGCTCTATTATTGGTTTACTATCCTCCTCTAACAGTATTCGATGCATGCAAAGGTTAGGACTTATACCTGTGAGGTCGTCAATGGTGTATCCTATTGCCTTTTTGTGCTTGCTTACTACAGTGCGTACCTTCTCTTCTTCTTCTTGTGAAAGGTCGGCTCCAACAATGATAGGAAAGGAAGAAGTTTCGGGGTTCAGATAGATATACCTGAGAGTTGGTGGCAGGGGTTTCATCT
>JAKUCV010000975.1:76215-86492 GCA_028386065.3 Turnera subulata | reverse complement strand
AACAAAGGCACCTTGCTTTGGCAAAACCTACCATTTGTTGATCGAAGCAATGATGAGTGCTTACCATGGAAGGCAACTAAGAACTTAATATTTTCATCAACATATAATTCCTACACATCACATGCTTGTTCTTGATAAATCATACATTGATGTCATGTAAGTTACAAATTATATATCTCATATACAATAACAATGCATCGTATGCAATATAAGCCGCTATGCAGAGGTAGCACGGCGGTCCCGCTCTTGTCCCATCGATGTTGTACCATTTGTAACATCGATGTTGTGACAATCAAATTGTCCCAACTCTTTGGCAGTAGCTCAATAACATCGATGTTGGACATTACAACATCGATGTTGTGAGAACTCGAGCTCCAAACAATTTTGGCAGTAGCTCCATAACATCGATGTTGGATATTACAACATCGATGTTGTGTGTAACTTGAACTCCAAACCTTTTGGCAGTAGCTCAATAACATCGATGTTGAACTTTCAAACATCGATGTTGTTGAGATTCTGAAAAGTTCAAGTTTTGGCAGTAGCATTTTAACATCGATGTTTAACATTTCAACATCGATGTTTGGGTTCTGGAACTCAAGAACATCGATGTTGGACATTACAACATCGATGTTGTTGGAGCTCTGGAACTCAAAACAATTTGGCCGAGCTCAAAGAACATCGATGTTTAACTCTTAAACATCGATGTTTTGAGAGTTCTGCCAAGGCCTCTTCATGTCAACATCGATGTTATTTTGATTCGGCCAAAACCAGCCTACTTAGAACATCGATGTTGTCAACACAACATCGATGTTAATTCGGCACGGCAGAGGCTAATCAACACATGAACATCGATGTTAGTCCTACCAACATCGATGTTCTGGGCCTGCGGAACTTGAACTACAATCGTTCAAAACACAAACCGACGCTCGGTTTTTCCTAGTCGAACTCTTTCGATTTACTGCCTATAACTCCTTGATTGATATCACATACCAATCAAGTCCTCTTTGTCAAAACTCTTTTGACAAACACCAACATCAATACATATATCACATATACATAATTGAAAACAACATATCACATATGCCTAGCATGTTCAAGCTATATCACATATAACATATGAACACACAAAATTCGGTTTAGGACTTCACAAGAGGCTCCACTACCACTGTAAGTATCCGGTTCATGCAATTGACAATCAAAAGCACAAAAATACAACATGTATGCGCAGCGGAAATACCGGATACACATGGAGGATCCATGTGAAGAGAGCTAAACCGAATAACAATTTTTCATACCTGTAACGGTTGAGGTCTTTCACCCAACTGCAGAACTGAATCAGCTAGTGCCAGACAAAAGCCTCACCCCTCTACGGTATCCACACGAACCGCTGTAACCGGTTGAAGAACGTCTCACGACTTCAACCCGAGCTCTCCCGAACTGGTGTGCTAGCAACAGGTTTCCAGGAGTTTTTGTGTGTGGTGTTTTCTCTAAATTTTTCAGACCACTCAAGAACACTTCTCAAGCTCTGAAAAATCTCTCAAGAGCAAGTGTGTGTAAGGAACAAGATGAGCAATAGTGATCTGATCACTCAACCCTCAAACGCATAATGCAATTAGTGAAGTTAATGGCCAACATGGTGGTCCACTAAGCAACATGATTATGTCTCCACATAATCATGTTTCCCACTAAGCATTATCAACACAACTCAGCATGTTTTGGTTCAAAAATCTAACATTTAGTGAACCAAACCAGCCCAAAAACGACCCTGGTCCAACCACGGTCCAACCGCAGTTCAACCACACCCTGGTTCAACCATGGTCCAACCGCGGTTCAACCACCTGCTCGAATCAACGGCTGTATGTGTGTGACCCTTTAGGAACTTGTACGTTCGGCAATAATCGTAAAATCTCATTTTACAATTATAAGCAAAGAGCGGCGTCTAGCAACACATCATTGCCACCCGAACGACAAGATCAATTCTGATTCCACGTGCCTCGGAACATGTCATCGTCCCTTCGTCCCATTATCAAGATTAAACACGAGACATGGAATATGTCAATCTCGCATATGTTTAATCTCGGTTTCTTGATCCTCGAGTTAACTGGTAAAACAGATACCAATGATATCATATATCATTATCCGAGCATGGCCATGCATTTACGGTTCAACTCTATCAAGAAACACTCCGATAATATACCCGTTATATGGGTTGGACGAATACCCTCTGGATCATACAAAACCCACTACACACTCGTCATATACCCAATGATTACCCTTACGTCTATCCAGTTACGGATGACCAGGAATAATATCAAAGCATATGACTCACATGTTGGGAACCTTGATGATCACAGGTCAAAGGACAATACATTATAAGAACCGCTATTGACAAAGCATGTAACGTTCCATGTAGCGTTCTTATGTGGGTCGGTCCAGTCCACAAGTTCTCTAACTTGTACCCGTATGTAGAATTCATATCACATATGCAATTCTCAACATACGCTAGTCTTAATTTATTATTACAACCCATCCATAATAATAATCGACTAGGGACAATTTAAGAATATGAAATATTCTAGGGTTATAAGTATGTGCAAGCGTTTATATCATAAATGATACTTATTGGAATAACCTTAATGCGTATACATGACTACAAATAATCATCCATGATTGGCTTTTGGGCATATTACACTAACAGGAAGAGGGTGGTGTTGTGGGTGGTGTGTTTTTGTTGCCGCCGACCATGATGATGAAGGGAGGAATTATGGTGTTTAGGGTTTGCAGCAGCAAGTAGGGGAGAGGGAGAAGATGAAGTGAAGAAAGTGATGACTGGGTTTTCTTTTTAAAGCTGATGAATAGGTGCAACAATTGGTGAAGTGGTGGATAAACGAAGAGTTATGTCTGTTGAGTAATGATTGTTGCCGTCCATTCATATGTATGTGTGCCCTCTCTTTTTGGAGCTATTGTTGTGTCTATTCGTATGAACGACACGTGTGTAAGAGGGGTATAATTGTGTTGGGCAGATTTTTTAGTGTGTGAGACAAATTTTTTTTTTCTGTTTCTTTTTTTCCGCTGGGAACTATAGCCGAAATAGGCTGAGCCTGTTTGTGACTACAGGACCACAGGCTGTTCCTCGGTAGAGACACTGTTTACAAGGAAAAATTTGTTTCCTATATTTAGCAAGACTATAACCCTAGCATTTTGTTCGAGGCTTCCTATCATTAATTATCCCCTAAGCGCAAGAAATCGTCTAAATGAGTTGTTAGATTAGTGTGGAAGTTAGGCACAGGCTCAGCCTGTGATGGGGCTGTGTATGAGCCTATGTGGCATCAAAATACACCTTTTTTGCAAAAATTATTGAAGCTCGCTATTTAAAAAGGGTATAGAGGAACTTCGCTGATGAATTTCTGACTTGATGATTCCATCCCTTTGATCTACAGTACCCAGTAAAAACAAAAGAAAATAAGACAAAACGAAAGAAAGAATAATAAAGAAAGTGTTGAAAATTGCCGCACTTGGGGATTGCCCAAGTGGTGCTTCTTTTACGTCTTTTAGCTGGACACCTCCTCATCTTGCTAGTTGGGATGTGGATCATGGAGCAATTGAGTCTCCTGATACTCTTGGGTCCTTGTGTGAAACAGCATCAGCCTATGTCCGTTCACCTTGAGTGGATGTGTCTGTTCATTGTAGATTTCTACTGCTCCACGTGGGTAAGAATGTGACACCGTGAAAGGTCCAGACCATCTTGATCGAAGCTTTCTAGGGAATAGCTTCAAGTGAGAGTTGTAAAAAAGGACCTGGTCACCTTCTTTGAATTTATTGGGCTGGATTCTGCTGTCATGCCACTTCTTTGTCTTCTCCTTGTATAACTTGGCATTCTCATATGCTTCCAGCCTTAGCTCATCTAACTCATTGAGCTGCAACAGCCTCTGTTCTCCCACGGCCTGTGTATCAAAGTTTAGAGCCTTAATGGCCCAATACGCCTTGTGCTCAAGTTCCACAGGTAGGTGGCATGCTTTTCTAAAGACAAGGCGATATGGTGTGGTGCCTATGAGTGCCTTGTAGGCTGTGAGGTATGGCCAAAAAGCATCACCAAGCTTTACTGCCCAATCCTTGCGTGATGGTCCCACTATTTTCTCCAAAATCTGCTTCATCTCTCTATTTTTCACCTCGACTTGGCCACTTGTCTGAGGATGGTAGGGAGTGGCCACTTTGTGTTTGATTCCATACTTCCTCAGGAGAGCTTCAAATTGCCTATTGCAAAAATGGGTGCCACCATCACTGGATATGGCTGTGGGTGTGCCAAACCGAGTAAAGATGTTTTTCTTTAAGAACCGTGTCACTACCCTGGCATCATTTGTTGGGGAGGAAATAGCCTCAACCCGTTTAGAAACATAATCCACAGCCACCAAGATGTAGTTGTTCCCATATGAACTTGGGAATGGTCTCATGAAATCAATCCCCCAAACATCAAACAGCTCTACCTCTAGTATGCCCTGCTGTGGCATTTCTTGCCTTCTTGAAAGGTTCCCTATTCGTTGGCATTCCCTATAAGCTACCACCCAATTGCGTGCATCCTTGAACAAAGTAGGCCAATATAGGCCAGCTTGTAAGACCTTGGAGGCTGTCCTGGTTTCACCATAGTGTCCTCCACACTTTACATTGTGGCAACTGTGTAGTACCTGTCCCACTTCTTCTTCAAGAATGCATCTTCTGATCATCCCATCTCCACACCTTTTAAATAGTAGGGGTTCGTCCCAGAGGTAGTTCTTCATGTCAGCGAAGAACTTCTTCCTCTGAGAATAACTCAGATCAGGTGGGAGTGCTCCACAAGCCAAGAAATTGACAATTTCTGCATACCACGACATGAGCCTGTGAGTGACACTATGGATGGTTACGATAAGGCTATCATTTGGGAGGTGGTCATCAATGGACATGTCCACTCTTGGAAAGTGTTCTAGGGGTAGTCTGAATAAGTGGTCAGCTACTACATTTTCTGTACCCTTCTTATCGCGGATTTCCAAGTCAAATTCCTGAAGTTGGAGTATCCATCTCAGGAGTCTTGGCTTGGTTTCTTCTTTGTTAGCAGGTACTTCAGGGTTGAGTGGTCGGTGTGTATGATAACTTTGGAACCTAGCAGGTATGCCCGAAATTTCCCAATGGCAAAGACTACAGCCAAGAGTTCCTTTTCAGTTGTGGCGTAATTGACTTGTGCCTCATCCAGAGTACGGCTGGCGTAGTAGATGGCATGGAGTTTGTTGTCCTTCCTTTTTCCAAGCACTGCCCCTACAGCATGGTCACTGACATCACACATGATCTCAAAAGGCTGGGTCCAGTCTGGGGGCTGAATGATTGGGGCTGTGGTTAATGCTGTTTTGATCCTGTGAAAAGTATCTAGACAAGATTCATCAAATACAAATTCGACATCCTTACTAAGGAGATTTGTCAAAGGTTTTGCAATCTTTGAAAAGTCCTTAATAAAGCGCCTATAAAAACCAGCATGACCAAGAAAAGCTCGGATTGCATTAACAGAAGTAGGAGGTGGAAGTTTTTCAATTATGTCAATTTTGGCTTGGTCTACCTCAATTCCTCGCCCTGAGATTTTGTGCCCAAGGACAATTTCTTCGGTCACCATGAAATGACATTTTTCCCAATTGAGAACAAGGTTAACAGCCTCACACCGTACTAGCACTGTTTCAAGGTTAGCTAGACAAATATCAAAAGAAGTGCCATAGACAGAAGAATCATCCATGAATACCTCCATTATATACTCTATCAGGTCATGGAATATGGCCATCATGCAACGCTAAAATGTGGCAGGGGCGTTGCATAAACCGAATGGCATGCGCCTATATGCAAATGTGCCATAAGGGCATGTAAATGTTGTTTTCTCCTAATCACTTGGGTGGATTGGGATTTGGAAGAATCCAGAGTATCCATCCAAGTAGCAAAAATATGTATGCTTGGCAAGTCTTTCTAACATTTGATCAATAAATGGCAGAGGAAAATGGTCTTTTCTAGTAGCCTTGTTAAGCTTCCTATAGTCTATTCACATTCTCCAGCCCGTGACAGTCCTAGTTGGTATGAGTTCTTATTTTTCATTTTTCACAACTGTCGTTCCTCCCTTCTTTGGAACTATATGCACAACACTAACCCAAGGACTATCTGAAATTGGATAAATTATCCCAGCATCTAATAGTTTCAAGATTTCCTTTTTAACCACTTCTTTCATGCTTTCATTTAATCTTCTTTGTAGTTCTATTATGGGTTTACTGCCTTCTTCTAAAAGAATATGATGCATGCAAAGGTTAGGGCTGATACCTGTGAGATTATCAATGGTGTAGCCTACTGCCTTTCGGTGTTTGTTGACTACAGTGCGTATCTTGTCTTCTTCCTCCTGTGAAAGGTCAGCTCCAACAATAATGGGAAATGTAGAGGCTTTAAGGTCTAAGTACATATACCTGAGGTTGGGTGGTAGAAGTTTCATTTCTACCCTTGGTGCCTCCGTTGCAAGTTCTGATTCGGCAGGTACTGTAACAGATTCTGAGACCGCGTCAGCCACAGGCTCAGCAACAACATCAGTCTATTTTTCCTCAGCTTGGCCCTGCGCGTCGATTTCTGGTACTGTTTCTTCTGGTATAAACTTTTCTACCTTCCTTAGGGCTATTTTATCTCCCTCGACGAGTCCATTGACTAAGCAACCCAGCGGGTCATCTTCGGATGTCTCCATGAGTTCGGATGCCTTGACAAGCTCATCTTCGTCTACCATGTAGCACTGTCCTGCTCTGAATTTATTCCTTTGCGCCTTCTGAACATTGAACTCCACTATTTCTTCACCAAGTCGCAAAGTCAGTGTTCCGTTGGCATAGTCGATCATGGCCCCTGCTGTGGCTAAGAAATGTCACCCCAAGATGATGGGTGTCTTCTCATCCTCGGTCATGTTCATCACTATGAAGTCTACAGGGATGAAGAAATTACTGACCTTGACTGAAACATGTTCCAACAACCCTACAGGATATACAAGTGAACAATCAGCAAGCTAGATGGTCATCCTTGTGGGTTTTATGTCTCCAAGATTCATGTTCTGAGTGATGGATAGTGGTAGCAGGCTGACACTAGCCTCTAGATCATACAGGGCTCCTTCAATTTTCTTGTCCCCGATGTTGCAAAGGGATTGTGAAGCTTCCTAGGTCTGAACACTTTCTCGGTGGATGGTGTTGAGTAAGAGCGCTTCCCTGGGCTGTCATGGGTACAGTCTCAATGTCATCAATAGTTCTCTTCCTCGTCAGAATATCCTTAAGGAACTTAGCATATGAAGGCATTTGTGTAACCACATCACTAAAGGGCACATTGACATATAACTTACTTAGCATTTCCTTAAACTTACGGAATTGCTTCTCTAGTTTGGATTTGTGGTACACCTCTAGGTATGGGAGCGGAGGTTGATAAGGCAGAATGGTCTGAGGCTGCTTCTCAGCTCTTCTTGTGTTCACAGCCTCAGGAACAGGCTTAGACACTGACTCAGTCTGTGTCTGCACTGTCTGCCAAGAACTGAATGTCGATGCTTGTTGCTCTACAATCTGAGGCGGTTTTGGTACTGTGTCTCTCAACTCCTTTCCACTACGAAGTGTCACAGCCTTGACATGCTCATTTCTTGGGTTCTCTATTGGTTTTTCTGGGAGAGCTCCTTGTTGGCTAGTGGACATGGAGGCTTGTTGGCCAATTTGATTTTCGACGATTCTATTGTGGGATTTGAGTTGGCTGATCTCCTCACTTATTTTGTTCTGTTTCTCTAGGATGGACTGCAGCATGGTCATCATGTCGGTGTTGTTGCCTCGCTGTCCTCCTTGACCTTGCCTTTGGTACTGTGGCTGTCCTCCCTGGTTCTTTCTCTAGTACTGGGCCTGTTGTGGAATCCTCTCCTCGGCTGGTCCTTTCCAAGAAAGTTTGGATGGTTTTTCCAGGATAGATTATAAGTGTTTCCATATGGGCCCTGCTTCTGTTGGATGTAGTGAGCTTGTTCAGAATCGCATTTGGCAAAGAGTGGGCAACTGGATGTACCGTGAGTCCTCCACAGCCTTCATAGTCTGAGGCTATGATTGAGGCTGTTTTGACTTGAGCAACCCCCAGTTGCTTCATGAGGGCTTCTATCTCTGCTTCGAGCTTGATTACTCTATCTACACCAATTATTCCAGAGGATTTGACTCCCATGACTTGGGTCTTTCTCTTGGACAACGCTTCCAGAATGGCCACTCCATCATTATAGTCCTTGTCCAAGAATGCACCATTGGCCATCTTGTCCAAGGTGTTCTGATCTTCATCACATAGGCCACAATAGAATTGTTCAAGCTGTACGGACTCATCAATTCGGTGGTTTGGGCATCTTCTGAATAGTCCTTTGAATCGTTGCTAAGCATCTTAAATTGATTCGTCATAGCATTGAGAGAAACCGATGAGCTGCTGCCATAAACTTACAGCCTTGCTTGAGGGATGAGCTGCTGTCGTTGAGAGAAACCGATGAGCTGCAATCAGTGAAATGGCCTGCTTCATGGTTGTTGAGCCATTCAAATGCCGCATCTCTGAGTGAGAATGGGAACACTCTCATATATAGCTGCTCCTTGGTCATCCCTGCTATGTTCACTATGCTGCACACTCGGAGGAAGTTTTGCAAGTGCGAGTTTGGATCTTCAGAGGGGGTGCCTCCAAAGGTGCGCCTCTCTAGCAAAGTATAGTAATAATGCGCTTAAATCTAAATAGTAAGCTTGCAGGTATGACTTCCTGGCCCACCAGAGGAGAAGACTAATAAGATTGAGTGAAGCAAATTGCTGACCAAAGGGAAGAAGCCGAAAGCAGAAGCATGTTGGGAAGCTTACTGCCCCTAGCTCACAGGGGAGTCTCACATTCCACGAGGGAATTGTATGACTGGTTATATAATAGGGAGTGCAGATGCAAGCTTTTTTCTTTCAATAGCCGGCCAAATGACCACAAGATTATCAGTCTACTCTGAACCCACATATTTTCACTCACAGGTTCCTCCCAAAGTTCTCACTCATCCTAATGCTTTCGCATCGGTCAAACTAAAGGGATTAAGAATTAGTGTTGAGGCCAATTCCTCAATTAGTTCCTAATTTCTTTCGAAACTAAGAGCTAAGGGTTGGTTGTTGTTGTTCCAGCAACTATCGTTTCTCCTTTCGGTCCTTCACCTAGCTATCTATAATCATGTATGGGTTTGATCAAGACTCAAACATAGAGCGAGTTTGCAACAACCAAACAAGAAAAAACGGGCTAAGAATATAAGAAGAGCAATTTAAACCTAAAAGGGGTTGTTTTAGTTCATAATCAAGGTTACAGAAACAAAAGAAATTAAAGGTAACATAATGTTTGGAAGAATTCTGGAGGTTAGGGACAACACGATTTATGCCCAGAAAAGGCTGCAGAATCGTGTTTCCCCTTGAACCATTTGTTCCAAGAACTTCTGCAAGTTAGGGGTGTAAACGAATAGAGCTATTCGCGAGCTACTCGGCGACTACTCGAACTCGACTCGTGCTTATCGAGCTCGAGTCGAGCTCGAAAGGTTATCGAGCCGAGCTTGAGCACACCAATACTCGGCTCGTGAAGCTCGCGAGCCTTATTGAGCTTCGTCATAATATAATAATATTATTTACCATACCCTATTCTTTCCCTTCTTTTCTCTTTTCTTTCTTCTCTCTCGTTCATTTTCTTTCCATCCAGCCGTCGAGCACAACCCTTATCTTCTCTCTCTCTCTTATTTTCTTTCCAGCCGGTGCATTTATTCCATCCTTCTCTTCCACCGCCACTACCGTTTCCCCTTCGCTTCCCTCACTCTATCACTGCATCAGAGGGGAGGTGGCTTGATTTCTCTAAACCTAGACAAGAAAAAGGCCCAATTTGAAACTTTCAATCCCTAGTTCTTGTAAGTTTCCTATAGCTATTATGACACTCATAATAGGCACAATATGCAGCGGAATTATAGAAACTAACCAAGAACCACATGTGAAGCAACATAAACCGTATAACAATTTTTACATACCTTATGTGGTTGAGATCTTTCACTCAACTGAAGTATGGAATCAGCAAGAGCAAGACAAAGGCCTGGCTCCTCTACGGTATCCACACGAACCGTGATCGACTTGGAATCGTCACACGAATCAAGCCTCGAGCTCCCCCGGACTGATGTGCTAGCAACAAGAAACCGGAAGCTAAGTGTTTTGGGTGTTTTTCTTCCTTCTTTCACCAAGAAGAAGAAGAGAGCAAGA
>JAKUCV010000975.1:7529-65299 GCA_028386065.3 Turnera subulata | reverse complement strand
AACTACCAATTGTTGATCTTAAGCTTGATGAGTGCTTATCATGGAAGGCAACTAAGAACTTAATATTTTACATCAACATATAATTCCAACACATCACATGCTTGTTCTTGATAAATCATACATTGATGTCATGTAAGTTTGAAAACCAAATACATGTGAATATCGATGTCTAACTTAAACACCGATGTTTTGAGAATCTGATTCTCCCAACAACTTGGCAGCACTTAGTATTTCGGCCATATCCAGAGCTGTAGAGCTTGGATTTGTGTAAACTTGGTGTCCCTGGAAAGCTAAGAAGTAGAGCTACAATTTTTCTGTTCAGGCCAGACACCAATTCGGCTCCATCTGCCCCAAATTCGCTGTTCAAGTCACTGCTTCCCACAACATCGATGTGGGTATTCTAGGACATCGATGTCCTGTCATGAACATCGATGTCATTGGGCCTCTGGAACACAAGGAAATCGATGTCCTGTCATGAACATCGATGTCCTTGAGGCTCTGGAAGTCCAAACCTTTTGGCAGAGCTCAAGAACATCGATGTTCAACTCTTGGACATCGATGTTGAAAAGTTCCAAAGGTTCAAAAACTTGGCAGTAGCATTTGAACATCGATGTTCATCCTGTGAACATCGATGTTATGGCCCTACTGCACTAGAGCGACAATCGTTCCTTACGCAAACCGACAATCGATTTTCGTTTTGTCGAACCCCTTCGACTTACTGCCAATAACTCCTTGATTGATATCACATACCAATCAAGTTCATGTTGTCAAAACACTTTTGACACATCTAACAACAATATATATATATCACATATACAATTAAAATCAACATATAATGATCATGCTACATCACATATAACATATCATATATATATGCATGAACATATCAACATATGCACATAAATCCGGTTTAGAGCTTCACAAGAGGCTCCGCTACCACTGTAAGTTTCCTATAGCCATTATGACACTCATAATAGGCACAATATGCAGCGGAATTATAGAAACTAACCAAGAACCACATGTGAAGCAACATAAACCGTATAACAATTTTTACATACCTTATGTGGTTGAGATCTTTCACTCAACTGAAGTATGGAATCAGCAAGAGCAAGACAAAGGCCTGGCTCCTCTACGGTATCCACACGAACCGTGATCGACTTAGAATCGTCACACGAATCAAGCCTCGAGTTCCCCCGGACTGATGTGCTAGCAACAAGATACCGGAAGTTAAGTGTTTTGGGTGTTTTTCTTCCTTCTTTCACCAAGAAGAAGAAGAGAGCAAGAAAAGTGTTTCTTGAGCTCTGAAAATGTGCAAAGAGAGGGGAGGGAGCAGCAAATGATCTGATCACTTAGCCACTAAACACACCCATCCATAATGCATAAGTGGATTAGTGGTAATGGCCAACACATGGTCCCCATGATAATGACATTCATTATTTTTACCACCCACTAACCATAATCAGATAACACGCTCCCAAAGTACTAAGTTTGACCCAATATTTCTGGTAATTAGTGAGCCAAAACGACCCTGGTCCAACCACACCCGGTCCAACCACGGTCCAACCACACCCGATCCAACCATGGTCCAGCCACAGTTCAACCATCTGCTCGAATCAACGGTTCTATGTGTGTGACCCTGTAGGCACTTGTAACGTCCGGCAATAATTGTAAAATCTCATTTTACAATTATAAGCAAAGAGCGGCGTCTAGCAACACATCATTGCTACCCGAACGACAAGATCAGTACTGATTCTCTATGCCTCGGAACATGTCATCATCCCTTCGTCCCATTATCAAGATTAAACCTAGACACGGAATATGTCAATCTCGTATATGTTTAATCTATGTTTCTTGATCCCCGAGTTAACTGTATAAAACGGATACCCGTGATATCACCATATCACCTAATCCGAGCATGGCCATGCATTTAACAGTTCAACTCTATCAAGAAACCATCCGATAATATACCCGTTATATGGGTCGGACGAATCCCCTCTTGATCAATCAAAACCCACTACATAATCATCATATACCCAATGATTACCCTTATGTCCACCCAGTTACGGATGACTAGGAATAATATCAAAGTACATGATTCATATGTTGGATACCTTGACGATCTCAGGTCGGAGGATAACACATTTATAAGAACCACTAATGACATACATATAACGTTCCATGTAGGGTTCTTATGTGGGTCGGTCTAGTCCATAAGTTCTTCAACTTGTACCCGTATGTAGAATTCATATCACATATGCAATTCTCAACATACGCTAGTCTTAATTTATTATTACAGCCTATCCGTAATAATAATCGACTAGGGACATTTAAGAATATGAAATATTCTAGGGTTATAAGTATGTGCATGCGTTTATCTCATAAACGATACTTATTGGAATAACCTCAGTGCGTATACATGACAACAAATAATCATCCATGATTGGCTTTTGGGCATATTACACTAACAGTTCTTTGCCATCTCCACGACAAAACCCAATCACCCAAACACCGATCCTTCGTTGCTTGCCTTCGTCTTCTCCGGTAAGCTTTTTCGCTCCTCTGTTCGCTTCTTCTTTTTCTTTTTTCTTTCTTCGTTTCGTTCTCGTGCTGATGAGGTGGTTTTGTCGTGTCGATTCAGAGGTTCCTCGTCGTGGCCGTGATTGGTGTCGCGGTTGCCGAGTCAAAGAAGAACAGGCTCGTCTTGCAGCTCAAGAAGTCTGTGGAGCTTAGGGTCAGTGGCCCTTTTCTTCTTTGTTTTTTTTAAAAATGATGGTAAAAAAAAATGGGTTTTAGATAGGGGATGACGGTTTGCTTTTCCTCGTTCTTTTCTCTGCTTGTGTCTTTTTCATCTGCAAAAGCACTTCTTTCTGAATTTGTGGTGCTACATTAGGGTAATTTTGAATTTTGGTCGACACAGACAGCAATAATTGGTTTTCATGTTCTCTTATGTGTGTGTTTTGAACGGGGCAATTAGCAATAATTAGTACGAGAGTTTTGAGTTACTTGCTATTTTCAGTGATAAAGGGATGTTTTCTATGTGTTGGGTCTTTTTCAGGATCAGATGCTGTTAGGTATGCAAAAGAAGCTTGACAATCTCTGTGAGCAACTGTTTAACAGCAATGAAGGAGCCTGTGGTGGAACTCTTACTCAGGCTAACAAACCTCTACAATCACCACCAGCCAAAGATGCTTTTGGGTGTGCTAAGATCAATTTTGTGGATTGTGGTTGTTGGCTTGATGGTAATCACTTTATTTGTTTATTATATAGATTTCTAAAGTTTTGTGTCGTTTCTTGACTACAGGTGATGTCAATAATACATTTCTAAATTCGACAAAAAAAAATAATACATTTTTAAATTTGTTGTGGTACCAGGGATCGTATACTGCGAAGCTATCCAAAGAGGATGAGGTGCTGATGTATAAAATGCGCTTGATTAATGAAGAGGAACAAGAAGAAAGGCGCATGTTAGATTTGTCAGAATGGGCTTCCAGTTTTACATCCACAGCAGAAATCCAGGTGCTTGCAAGATTTATTATGAGTGATCACCTGATCTCTAGGGGTTTAATAGCTCAACAAACTGGGATTTATTTCTCAGCCTTGTTGTTTTACTAATACCCCCATAAGATTTGTAGTATTTAGAACAGCATGCTTAGTCTCTATTCGGATAGACTATGATATATGATTGTTAGCACTTTTATGCCTTGCAACATGGTTTTAGAAGAGGCAATACTAGTATCATCAAATTGTTGATTCATTGGATTGGATCCTCTCATTTTTTGCTCATCTTTCATTAAGTGTACCAAATTTTAGTTATATTTGGACTTTGGATTGTATTGTTTAAAATATTCTGAATGTCTATTTAAACGAGCTTAAACGAGCTTAAACAAGCTTGCGTTAACGAGCTCAGATCTAGCTACCGAAGCAAACAACTACTTATCGAGCCTTAACGAGCCTTAACGAGCCGAACTCGAGTAATGGGAAAATCAAACGAGCTCGAGCTCGAGTTCAAATATGCAAGCTCGAGCTTGGGATTCCTTAACGAGCTCGAGTCGAGCAAGGCACTACTCGGCTCGACTCGGCTCGTTTACACCCCTACTGCAAGTTATGGGTGTTGATCGATGGTTCAGTTCGATATGTGTTCTTTCTTTCTCCTTCTCTTTTATGGTGCAGATTCCTCTCCTCTCTTCTCTCCCACGTGCTGGAATGGCAGATGGGCAAGTTGAGCTTCGGTTGCCCATCTTGCTCCTCGAGGTAAGGCAACTTGGGAGGTGTGCTGAATGGGTGAAATCTGCAAATCTGCAGATTTTAAAAGAGGGGGAGGATAATGGTTCTTTAATCGTTAAATTCTTCGGGTGTGATGATTATCCCCTTTGTCCCATGCTTAGAGACTTCTGAGTCGCTCAGGTCATGATTGCAGAGTTGAAGGTTTTGCAAGTGGTGAAGCTCTGCAAGTGGCTGAGTTTAATATTCTTTTCTTCGCGTTCTGGTCAACTGTGAATTCCACAGGCTGAGCCTGTGCCTGAGGCTGTGTGCGAACTCTTCCCATTTTTCTGTGCAATTGAATTCAACTCTTTTTGAGATTGATGGAGTAGCGTGATGGCTTCGTGGATCAAGGCAAAGGTGGTGAAATCCAGTGGATAACTTGTGATTGGAGGGGGATTCGTAGCCTTTCACTGATTCTGCAATGAACAACAGGCTGTCAAACAGGCTCATACTGTGCCAGAGGCTGTTTCGTCGAATTCTCAAATAAAATGTCCAAAATTCTTCAAAATACACCTGGAATCACTAATCATACAGTAAGGAATGAGATTTAAGGAAATATGATGAAATAATGCAAAGTAAGGCATATAGTCATGATAAATCTAGAGAAAATATATCTAAAATCATGCCTAAAACTATACATATTTCAAGTGCATCAGTCTATAATCAGCAAGTGTTTGTTTCATCCATAGCACTTGTGCACAACATGCACCAGCTGCAACATATTCAGCCTCGGTTGTGAAAGTAGCAACTAGATTTTGCTTTTTTACTTGACCAAGAAACAAGTGATTGTCCAAGCAATTGACTTGTACCACTTATACTATTTCTATCAAGAGTGCACCCTGCAAAGTCTGCATCCAAGTAGCTTGTTAGTCCAAAAGATTTCACATTAGATACCACAAGCCTAAAGATGATGTTCCTTTTATGTACTTGAAGATGCATTTGATAGCTTTAAGATGAGATTCTTTTGGGCATGATTGAAATCTAGCACACAAGCAAACACTAAACAAAATGTCTGGTCTTGTAGCTGTAAGGTAAAGAAGACTACCTATCATGCCTCAGTATAATTTTACATCAACATCCTTACCATTCCCATCCTCGTCAAGTTTAGTGCTAGTGCTCTTTGGTGTCGGACTAGTTTTGGCTTCTGACAAGCCAAATCTTTTCAGCAGCTCCCTTGTGTATTTTGCTTGATTAAGAAAAATTCCACCATCAAGTTGCTTGATTTGAAACCCCAGGAAGAAATTTTATTCTCCCATCATGCTCATTTCAAACTCGCTATGCATAAGTTTTTCAAACTCTTGACAAAGAGATTCATTAGTAGCACCGAATAGAATGTCATCAACATATATTTTTACAATAATGATATCATCTTTGTTTGATTTCACAAATAAAGTTGAATCTACCTTTTCTCTTGTAAAACATTGTGAAATCAAATATGAGCTTAATCTATCATACCAAGCCCTAGGTGCTTGTTTAAAACCATATAATGCCTTTTTCAACTTGAAAACATGTTGTGGAAGCTCACGGTTTTCAAATCCTGGAGGTTGTTCTACATATACTTCTTCCATGATATATCCATTTAGAAAAGCATGTGCTGTGTTGGAATTATATGTTGATGTAAATATTAAGTTCTTAGTTGCCTTCCATGATAAGCACTCATCATTGCTTAGATCAGCACTAGGTAGGTTTTGCCAAAGCAAGGTGGCTATGTTTATTCTAGCAAGGTGCGAGTGGATAATTGTAATATCTCGTCTGCTTATTGTGGGTTTTGACTTAACTAAGTCATTTTAATAGGATTAAGGACTTAGAGGCAAGGGTTGAGTAATGTCTATGAGAAAGATATGGACAAAGTGTTGTTCACTCAACTATCCAAGAGTTACATGAGATGTAATTGACAAGAGTTGTCTACCTAAATAACTATTGATATATGCGATCAGCCAAAGCTGACATATGTTGTAGTGAAATATGGATCTTGGCCTACTTATATAATTGTCTTGATTTATGTAGTAGGAGCACATTTAATAGAATTCCTTGTTAAATGTATTTGTATGCATGACTCTTATTTGTGTGAGTTGATCATTGTTGTAGAGTTTCCATGGCACAAAACACTAGCACATTGTCACTGCGATCGGTCCTTGAGAAGGAAAAGTTAAACGGGAATAACTTCCTGAAATGGTATCGTAACTTGAGGATTGTCCTCAAACAAGAAAAGAAATTGTATGTCCTCGAAGGGGCCGTTCCGAGTGAACCAGCGCCTAGTGCACCAAGGGCAGAAAGGGATGCTTACAAGAAGCATCTAGATGATGCATTGGATATAGGATGCCTCATGCTTGTTAACATGCAATCTGAGCTTCAGAAGCAACACGAGAACATGGGGGCGTTCGATATGATCGAACACCTTAAGATGCTCTTTGAAGAGCAAGCAAGGCATGAGAGGCACGAGACCTCTAAGGCATTGTTCCAATGCAGAATGGCTGAATCATCTCCCGTCAGACCTCATGTGCTTAAGATGATTGGATACATCGAAAGCCTTGAGGGTCTAGGGTTTCCTTTGCATAAGGAATTGGCTGTTGACCTAGTCCTGCAATCGTTGCCGGATAGCTACGGTCAATTTGTCATGAACTTCAATATGAACCATCTTGACAAGTCCTTGTCCGAGTTGCTCAACATGTTGGGAACAGCTGAGCAACAAATGAAGGCAAGTAAATCCAATAGCATATTAATGCTTGGAGGTGGCAAAGGAAAGGGTAAAGCTAAGATGAAGAAATCCACCAAAAAGCTTGGTGCATCTTCTTCACAAATGCTGAAACCTAAAGGTGGTATTGCAAAGGAAGGCGAATGCTTCCATTGCAAGAAGCCTGGCCATTGGAGACGGAACTGCCCGGTTTATCTTCAAGAGTTGAAGAAGAAGAAGGGAAGTGAGACTTCCACTTTATGTATATTCGTTATAGAAGCGAATATCTCTATCTCTGCATCATGGGTATTAGATACCGGATGTGGTTCTCACATTTGTGTAAATGTGCAGGAACTAAGAAAGAGTAGGAGATTGGCTAAGGGTGAGATAGACCTACGTGTTGGAAATGGAGCAAGAGTTGCTGCATTAGCCGTAGGAACTTACTATCTATCCTTACCGAGTGGTTTAGTTTTGGAACTAGATGATTGCTATTATGTACCAACCATTAGCAGGAATCTGATTTCTGTATCTTGTCTTGACAAGAAAGAATTTTCATTTGTAATAAAGGACAATTGTTGTTCAATTTATTTCAATGATGTATATTATGGTGGTGCATATTTGAGCAATGGTTTGTATGTTCTAAACCTAGAAACCGCAATCTATAACGTTAACACGAAGAAGGTTAGAACGAATGATTCCAATGAAACGTACCTTTAGCATTGTCGTTTAGGCCATATAAACGAGACTCGTATATCTAAACTCCATAAAGATGGACTTTTAGACTCATTTGATTATGAATCATTTGAGATGTGTGAGTCGTGTTTGTTAGGCAAAATGACGAAGGCTCCTTTTACTGGTAAGGGTGAGAGAGTATCGGACTTATTAGGTCTTATACATAGTGATGTATGCGGACCTATGTCCACACAGGCTAGAGGTGGTTTTTCATACTTCATTACATTTACTGACGATTTCAGTAGATATGGCTATGTGTATCTAATGAGACACAAGTCAGAATCCTTTGAAAAGTTCAAAGAATTCAAGAATGAAGTACAAAATCAACTCGGTAAAACTATTAAGATGCTTCGATCAGATCGAGGAGGTGAATACTTAGACCGAAAATTCCTTGATCATCTAAAGGAGTGTGGTATAGTATCACAGCTCACTCCGTCGGGTATGCCTCAATGGAATGGTGTATCCGAAAGGAGGAATAGAACCTTGTTGGACATGGTTCGTTCGATGATGAGTCAAGCTGACCTTCCTCCTTCGTTTTGGGGACATGCATTATTGAGTGCAGCTTTTACACTAAACCGTGTTCCATCTAAATCCGTCGAAAAGACACCATATGAGATATGGACTGGGAAGCGTCCCAATTTTTTAACACATGGACCGCGTAGGTCGGATAGGACTCAGTATGAGCCTGAGAGATATGGATTTCTCATGACTCATGCTGGAGACGTGATGCTCATAGATGAGGATGAGCCCACTTCCTATCAGCAGGCCATTACGGGTCCGGACTCTGAGAAGTGGCTAGAGGCCATGAATTCGAAAATGGAATCCATGTACGAAAACAAGGTATGGACCTTGGTTGATCCACCCGAAGGGGTAAAACCATTAGGTGCAAATGGGTCTTTAAGAGAAAGACCGACATAGATGGTAATGTGATTACCTATAAAGGGCGATTGGTTGCGAAAGGTTTCAAGCAAGTTCATGGTATTGACTATGATGAAACTTTCTCACCAGTTGCTATGGTTAAATGCATCCGGATTCTATTGGCTATAGCGGCATACTATGATTATGAGATATGGCAAATGGATGTCAAAACCGCCTTCCTTAATGGAATTTTTTAGAGGATGTGTACATGACACAGCCTGAAGGTTTTGTCAATCCAAAGAATGCCAATATGGTATGCAAGTTGCAGAGATCCATTTATGGATTGAAGCAAGCTTTTAGGAGTTGGAATCTTCGTTTTAATGATGTAATCAAAGAGTTCGTTTTCATCAAGAACGAAGATGAACCATGTGTTTACAAGAAGGTTAGTGGGAGAACCATTGTTTTCTTGTTGTTGTATGTTGACGACATCTTGCTCATTGGGAATGACATTCTGACACTACAGTCCGTAAAGACTTGGTTAGGAAAGAATTTCTCGATGAAGGACTTAGGAGAAGCTGCCTATGTGTTAGGTATAAAGATCTATAGAGATAGATCCAAAAGGCTTCTCGGGTTAAGTCAAAGTACGTATATTGACAAGGTGCTAAAGAGGTTTAGCATGCAAGATTCCAAGATAGGGTTCTTGCCCGTGTCACATGGCATATCTCACTCAAAGAATCAATGTCCTAGTACATCTAAGGAGAGAGAGCGGATGAGTAAGATTCATTTTGCTTCAGCAATAGGATCTATCATGTATGCCATGTTATGTACTCGGCCGGATGTCGCTTATGCTTTGAGTGTCACAAGCAGATACCAGACTGATCCCGGTGAGAGTCACTGGACAGCAGTTAAGAATATCCTAAGTACTTGAGAAGCACTAAGGATGCATTCCTGGTTTACGGAAGCATTGATGAGCTTGTGTAAAGGGTTACACAGATGCTAGCTTCCAAACCGATAGGGGTGATTTTAGATTGCAGTTAGGATAGGTGTTTTGTCTTGGAAATGGTAATGTGTGCTGGAAGAGTTCCAAGCAAGGTACTGTATCCTGGAAAAGTTCCAAGCAAGAGACAGTAGCCGACTCTACAACTGAGGCTATGTATAGTTCCTTTTGGGAACAAAGTAGGAGATCTATTGTCTAATCTTCTCACGCAGCGGAAGCATGATGGTCATGCTAGATCCACATGTATGAGATATATGGATGATTGGCTTTCGTGCAAGTGGGAGATTGTTAGTGTAATATGCCCAAAAGCCAATCATGGATGATTATTTGTAGTCATGTATACGCATTAAGGTTATTCCAATAAGTATCGTTTATGAGATAAACGCTTGCACATACTTATAACCCTAGAATATTTCATATTCTTAAATTGTCCCTAGTCGATTATTATTATGGATGGGTTGTAATAATAAATTAAGACTAGCGTATGTTGAGAATTGCATATGTGATATGAATTCTACATACGGGTACAAGTTAGAGAACTTGTGGACTGGACCGACCCACATAAGAACGCTACATGGAACGTTATATGTTTTGTCGATAGCGGTTCTTATAATGTATTGTCCTTAGACCTGTGATCATCAAGGTTCCCAACATGTGAGTCATATGCTTTGATATTATTCCTGGTCATCCGTAACTGGATAGACGTAAGGGTAATCATTGGGTATATGATAAGTGTGTAGTGGGTTTTGTATGATCCAGAGGGGATTCGTCCAACCCATATAACGGGTATATTATCGGAGTGTTTCTTGATAGAGTTGAACCGTAAATGCATGGCCATGCTCGGATAATGATATATGATATCATTGGTATCCGTTTTACCGGTTAACTCGAGGATCAAGAAACCGAGATTAAACACATACGAGATTGACATATTCCATATCTCGTGTTTAATCTTGATAATGGGACGAAGGGACGATGACATGTTCCGAGGCACGTGGAATCAGTATTGATCTTGTCGTTCGGGTGGCAATGATGTGTTGCTAGACGCCGCTCTTTGCTTATAATTGTAAAATGAGATTTTACGATTATTGCCGAACGTACAAGTGCCTACAGGGTCACACACATACAGTCGTTGATTCGAGCAGGTGGTTGAACCGTGGTTGGACCATGGTTGAACCAAGGTGTGGTTGAACCGCGGTTGGACCATGGTTGAACCAAGGTGTGGTTGGAACGCGGTTGGACCGTGGTTGGACCATGGTCGTTTTGGGCTGGTTTGGTTCAATTATTGTCAGAATAATTTAACCAAACTAGTTCTGTGATGAGTTGTGTGACAATGGATTAGTGGAGACATGTTTTGTGTGGAGATACAATCATATTGTCTAATGGTCCACCTTCCTCCATTATGCATTTGTGTGAAGAGTAATCAGATTACTCTTGAGCCTCTTCCTCACTTGTCTTAGAGAGTTTTTAGAGTCTTGAGAGTGTCTTGAGAGGTCTGAAAATTGAGAGGAAAAACACATACCATCCACTTCCTTCTTTGAGAAAGAAAGAAGAAACTAAACACCACACAGCTCTCGTCTTCTGTTGCTAGCACACCAGTTCGGGAGAGCTCGGGTTGAAGTCATGAGACGTTCTTCAACCAGTTACAGCGGTTCGTGTGGATACCGTAGAGGGGCGAGGCTTTTGTCTGGCTCTAGCTGATTCGGTTCTACAGTTGGGTGAAAGACCTCAACCGTTACAGGTATGATAAATTGTTATTCGGTTTAGCTCCCTTCACATGGATCCTCCATGTGTATCCGGTATTTCCGCTGCGCATACATGTTGTATTTTGTGCTTTTGATTGTCAATTGCATGAACCGGATACTTACATAAATGATGTTACTAATCCTGAGATTAAGTGCTTCAGTGCAAGAACAGATACTGCAACTCTTTGACACAGGAGGCTAGGGCATGTAAATCTTGAACTTATCTTAAAACTGTCAAAGAAAGATTTGGTCGATGGTCTGCCCAAACTAAAATTCGAGGCAGAAACCAAATGTCGCGCATGTCAGCTCGGTAAACAAATCAAAAGTTCATTTAAGCCAAAACATGTGGTATCAAATTCTCGACCTCTTAAACTCTTACATATTGATCTTTTTGGTCCCATGAGAACTGTGAGTCTAGGTGGTAAAAAGTATGCTTTTGTTATTGTTGATGATTATTCTAGATTCACTTGGGTCTTATTTCATTCTAAAAAAGATCACGCATGCGAAGAATTTGATTCTTTAGCTAGGAAGCTGCAAAATGAAAAGGGGTATAAAATATCTAAAATCAGAAGTGATCATGGAGAAGAATTTGATAATTCCACCTTCAATTAATTCTGTGAGCAAAATGGCATTGAACACACATTTTCGACTCCTAGAACACCTCAACAAAATGGGATTATAGAGAGGAAGAATCGAACCCTACAAGAAATGGCTACAACTATGCTTAATGAGTATAAGTTACCTGCTTATTTTTGGGCTGAGGGTGTGAACACAGCATGCTATGTCCTAAATAGAGTCTCTTTGCATCCATTAATTGAAAAGACACACTATGAGATTTGGCACGATAGAAAGTCAAATATTGTATACTTTCGCACATTTGGCCCCAAGTGTTACATCCTGAAGACTAAAGATAATTTAGATCAGTTTCAAGCTAAATCTGATGATTGTATATTCCTTGGGTACTCATTAAGTAGTAAAGCCTATAGGGTATATAACAAAAGAACCATGGTTGTTGAAGAATCCATGCATGTGGTGTTTGATGAGAATAACTTGAATGATCTTAGTAATGATACAGATGTAGAGTTTACTTTTGAGAATCAGCCACAGGTTATTAATATTGATGAGGGAAAAGATGTGCAAATTCCTGATCCAATTGCGAATGAACAGCATTTGGCTTCTCCCGAGCCAAATGTTCAGAACAGTAGTGTGCAGCCAAATGTTCTAGAATCTGGCCCATGTTCACAGCCGAGAAACACAGAGGTGCATGCACCTAGAGGACACTCAACAGAGGCCATTTTAGGTGATCCTAGAAGAGAAGTAACCACAAGATCCAGATTACAAAATATCAATACACTTCTTGCATTTTTGTCTCAAGTTGAGCCTAAAAATGCTATTGAAGCCATACTTGATGAAAATTGGGTGATGGCAATGCAACAAGAGCTTAATCAGTTCGAAAGGAACAATATGTGGGAGCTTATTGCAAGGCCTAACGACCATCCTGTCATTGGAACCAAATGGGTCTTCAGAAACAAGCTTGATGAATCAGAAACTGTGGTAAGAAACAAAGCTCGATTGGTTGCACAAGGTTACAATCAAGAGGAAGGTATTGATTATGATGAGTCCTTTGCACCAGTAGCTAGACTTGAATCCATTCGCATACTGCTTGCATATGCATCATTTAAATCGTTCAGGCTCTATCAAATGGATGTTAAGAGTGCTTTTCTAAATGGATATATCATGGAAGAAGTATATGTAGAACAACCTCCAGGATTTGAAAACCATGAGCATCCACAACATCTGTTTAAGCTGAAAAATGCATTATATGGTCTTAAGCAAGCACCTAGGGCTTGGTATGATAGATTAAGCTCATACTTGATTTCACAATACTTTACAAGAAGAAAGGTAGACTCAACTCTATTTGTGAAATCTAACAAAGAGGATATCATTATTGTGCAAATATATGTTGATGACATTCTATTTGGTGCTACTAATGAATCTCTTTGTCAAGAGTTTGAAAAGCTGATGCACAGCGAGTTTGAAATGAGTATGATGGCAGAATTAAACTTCTTCCTGGGGTTTCAAGTCAAGCAACTCGATGGTGGAATTTTTCTTAATCAAGCAAAATAGACAAGAGAGCTACTGAAAAGATTTAGCTTGTCAGAAGCCAAAACTAGCCCGACACCAATGAGCACTAGTACCAAACTTGACAAAGATGAAAATGGTAAGGATGTTGATGTGACATTATACAGAGGCATGATAGGTAGCCTTCTTTACCTTACAGCTACAAGATCAGACATTATGTATAGTGTTTGCTTGTGTGCTAGATTTCAATCATGCCTAAAAGAATCTCATCTTAAAGCTATCAAACGCATCTTTAAGTACTTAAAAGGAACATCATCATTAGGTTTGTTGCATCCTAATGTGAACTCTTTTGAACTAACAAACTACTCAGATGCAGGCTTTGGAGGGTGCACTCTTGATATAAAAAGTACAAGTGGTACTTGTCAACTACTTGGACAATCACTTGTGTCTTAGTCAAGTAAAAATCAAAATTCAGTTGTTACTTCCACAACCGAGGTTGAATATGTGGTAGCTGGTGCATGTTGTGCACAAGTGTTATGGATGAAACAAACACTTGCTGATTATGGACTAATAATCAAGTGTGTTCCTATCTTTTATGACAACTCAAGTGCCATCAATCTAACTAAGAATCCGGTGCAACACTCTCGAACCAAACATATTGAAGTGAGACATCATTTTATTTGAGACCATGTGTTAAAGAAGGATGTGGCCATTGAGTTTATGAGAACTGAAAATCAACTAGCTGATACCTTTACCAAACCATTGAAGGAAGATCAGTTCACCAAAATCAGCCTCGAGCTTGGTATTTGCAATATATCTTAAGTATTCTGATTTGGTTCCACATTTGGTTTTTATGTGTTCATACATATCATAACATATTGCACACATATGCACTTAGAATATATACAATTGTTACACATTTCACACCTGCACTAAGCATATGAGCATATGAGGACACATCATGGCTGTCATCAAATCATCAAAGGCATCAAGAAGAAAGCTGCAGTATTTGGTTCATGGACGAGCCAAAACTTATTATCCAGTGGACAAAAGGTAGCAGTTAATGAAAAGAAGAAAGAGAGTTAAAAGTCAACTAGACACAATCTGCTATAAAGGCTATATGTGGTGTCCCACAACTGTCAAAAAGGAAAAAAAATAATTGAAAAGCAAAGTGGTCCATGTGTGGTAGTTGGATAACCTCTCTCCTTAAAACCCGTGACTATCCTCTCTCTTCATTACCCACTTCGCCTTCAACTTCCTTTTCAGTTTTTCTCTGAAACACAAACACCTCTAACCCTAAACACTTACCATTATGAAAACCAACAAAGGGAAAAATTTGAAGGAGACTCCCTCAAAACAAAAACCACCGAAACCTCCAGCACTTCTAAAAGGGAGACCTAAGGCGGCGGCTGCAAAACCGGTGTTCAAGAAGACTACAACACCAGAGAAGAAAAAGGGCAAGGAAAAGGAAGTGAAAGCAAGCCCTGACCCCACTTCACCTGAAAGAGAGGCGGCTATTCAAATCGAGAAACTTAAACTTGGGACTCAGACCCAAGAAGCCATGGTGCCTCCAGGAGAAGAATCAGATTCCAAGGTGCATGCATTCAACCTTGAAGAAGCACCACTAGGGAACATCTTTGAAACGGGTATTTTAACCTCTAAACCTTTTAGTGTTCGAGTTTCAAGTTCTGGAGAGGTGTATGTTGCTGATAAGACCTTGGTAGGATCGATTGATACTCAATCAGATGCTAGGAATGCTGTAGTCGATAATATTGTCATGGCTATTGAAAAAACTGTTGATTGTGTTGGTGAGGGTTCTGGTTTGGCAAAGGCCAAATCTGATGTTGATGTTGTGAAAAGAGCTGAATCAAGTGAAAAGGTTAAGCCTTAGAGTCTAGATGAGGGTTCTGGCTCACCAAAGGCCAAAACCAATTTGATTGCTGCTTTTGTGAGGTCACTTGTGCCTCATCCGGGAAAAGATGCAGAGGAGTTCTAAGAGGAGAAGATGAAGGAACTAGGTGGCATCCTGGTTCACATCAAGAACACTGAATTGACAATTTGGCTGCTGTGCGAGCCAAATCCAGTAATCCTGTAGAAGAACAGAGCTTAGCTGATGAAGAAGCCAAATCTGGAGAACTAAAAGTGACAGAAGAGACAGAGAAGGGCAAAAGTGTTGAGATTAGTGATGAAATCCCAACTGAGATTCCAATTTTCGAGGAGAATAAAGATGCAACAGATGATCTGGTACATATTGTTGAAATTGCCAAAGAAGTGGCCAAATAAGTTCATGAGGATGCAAAGGAAGATTTGGCTCGAACTACTAAGAAGGACAAATCATTTGAAGAAAAACCAGATGAAAATGAGAGCTTAGTGAGAAGGTTAACCAAAAGAAGATTTGGCTCAGCCTGAAACCAAATCCGCCACTAAGAAGGTTAACCCAAGCATTGAACTAGAGGCAGAGAGTTCCAAGACAAATTCAGATGCGCCAAAGCCGAAGATGCCGAAACATTTGGCTCATACTCCAACCACCCAAGTTTCTCGAGCAAGACTTGTCAGGCCAAGCACTCGTGTGAAGACAGTGTTTGGAAGAGGAGGAAAGAAGCTGGGAAAAATGGTTGTGGAGGTGGATTCTGATGATGATGAGATCCACAGTGAGAACTCACCTGTCCATGATGATTCCAGAAAGAAGAAAAGAGATGATAAAGAACAAGAGAGCTCAGGAGCAAAGCAGAGTGATGAAGAGCCAAATGATAGCGACAATGAGCAGAATTCAGAAGAGAAAAGCGAGAAGAAATCAGAGAAAGATGATGAGGATAACAATGAAGAAGATGAGGATAAAAATGAAGATGATGAAGGAGAATCCAACAAGGATGAAGTTGAGGAGGTAAAGGATGAGGAGTATGAGAATGAAGAAGAAGCTACTCCTGCACCAGCCAAGAGAAAGCTCAAGAATCTATCCAAATCCGGATTCAAGAAGAGGCCTAAAAAGAAGTATTTCACTCATACTCCAACCTACACAATGGAGCTTGATGATTTTAAGGCCATTGGAGTAAGAAAGCTGCTGAAGGATGCTACTCTCGAAACCTTAGCCACTTTGAAGGTACAAGGTTATGAAGTTCTTTGAAAGACTTCTATGACAACATGACTGTTGAGTATGGAAATAAGGGGCTGGTAGAGTGCATCAAGACAACCATTAAAGGCAAGAAAATCAAGGTGACAACAGAGTTGATCTGTGAAGTGCTGAAAATCAATCCAAGGGAGATCAGATTCTATGATTCAGCATCCGGGACTCCAATTAACATTCCCAAAACTCCCTATCACTCCAAGTAGAATTAGATTCTCTTCAATAGCCTTGAGTCTGGACATTACAACAATTTGACTCGGGTTATCATGCCTAGGAAGAACTCTCGGACAGTGATCAAGAAACTTGATCAATGGATTTTGGCTTGCCTCATCAAGAAGTCCTTACTCTTACCCTTCATCACATGGCTCTTTATAAGGAGCATTCTCATGGTTCTTTGATCACTCTTTTAGCTAAGAAATTGAAGATCACTCCTACTCTTGCTGATAAGCCAATTCCTCTCAAGAAGATAAATTCTGATACTTTGGCTAAAATGTCTATCAAGCGAAATCATGCTGGTGAGTATTCTATCACCAAATCTGCTGGAAAGAGTTTGAAAATTGGTGATGTGTCAGAGTAAGTGACTACTCTAAAGGGAGAGATCAATGAGCTAAAGGATGAAATGAGCTCAATCCGCAGCCAAATGAAAAAATCTCAGAAGAAAATTTTTGCAAAGCTCGACCAAATTGCTGCCACTCTCTCTAAAGATGCTTCTGATGATGAATGATGCTCCAACAAATCTGATGCTTTAGGTCATGCATTGCATTCCCCATAAGTACTCTCTTTATCTGTTTTGCATAAGTACTTTATTCCTACTGCTCATATTTGGTCTGTAAGTCAAATATTTGGCTTCACTTTTGGATATTTCATCTTTCACTACGCTATCTATTATCTCCTTGGATTTTATTCGTTTTTGCTGATGTCAAAAGGGGGAGATAAATGTTGTGTTTGATATTTGTTCTACTGCTGTTGCGATATATTCTGTGTGTGAAATTTTTATGCAGGGAACAACATTTGGCTCTGTGTGCAGCCAAATGTCGATGAGCGTATAATGTTAAAAATTTTTCCTCATATGAAAAGCCAAATGATTATTGCAGGAAATACTCATGCGCTTATAATTTTGTTAATCGATGATATATTTGGTTGATGGTTAAGCCAAATGTTATATTGAGAATTTCTTTGCAGGGATACTTGTATGAAATTTGTGTATGAAATCATACAAGAGAAACTTGTATACTGTGCTCTTATGCAGGGGGAGTTACTGGCTAAAAGCCTTTAACATTTTTAGTATACGATGCATATACGCAGGGAGAGCATTTGGCTAAAAAATCGAGCCAAATGAATGCGTTAAAATTTTCTGAAATTATGCTTTAAAACAGGGGGAGTTTTGCTTATCCGGTTAAATTTTCTCTAACCATTGTTTTAATGGCGAAATAGACAACTTGTTTGGCATCATCAAAAAGGGGGAGACTGTTAGCCTAAACATGTGTTAAGTACTTAATTAAGTGATTAATTAAGACTATTCTTATTTAGTATATTTCTGATGATTATTAAATGGCTATATTATTATTTATATGATTAACAAATAATATGGAAAGCCCTTGTGTGTTTTAAGCATTTGCAGAAAATTTGGTTTCTGGCAGAAACCAAATACCTGATGATTTGGCTTCACTGTGGCTTTTCCCGTCGAACCAAAACGTCACTATCTGGGCAGTTGGAGAAGTGGTCCCGATAAGTAGCTGACTTCTTTGCAATTAATACAATGGATCTACTTGTTCTCCAAGGGTCAATTAACGGTCAGAAAAGTGGTCCTCACATCCTCTTTCATGCATCAAAGAGATGGTGGTCCTCAATTTTCATTTCTGGAAAAACTTTTTGAAGATTGAAGAACAATTTCTGCCTAAGTAATTACCAGTTATGGTTCAGCCAACAGCCAAATGTTGACAGTTCTTAAATGAAGAAAGAAGTCAACTTGTGCACCATCTGGAAGCAATCTAGCCATTGGAAGACACTCCTCCCCATCCTTAGAATCTATAAATAGAGGACAGAAGCCTCACAACAAATCAACCTAGCTATTCAAGAGATTCTAAGTTGAGAAAAGAGCTTACATTGAGAGATATTCTTTGTGCTTAACTTGTGTAACTTCTTGAGTGAGTCACTCTTGAAGCTTTGCCTTGGGAAAGATTTTAATCAATAGGATTAGGGGATAATCTTGTTGGGTAGACAAAGCTAGGTTCAGCTTTGGGTTAGGTTTAGCAAGTTCAGCTTGCAAAAACTTGTGTACCATAGGTTATTTGGCTCGCCTGTAAAAGCCAAATGAGTGGATAGTTTAGAAATCCTAAAGGGGGGACCTTTAGGTAGTGGATGTACTCCTGAGTGGGGAACCACTATAAATTACTTGTGTCCTTTGTTTTCCTGCCTTTGCATTTTGCATTTCATTTAAGTTTCGCATTTGGCTTCTATGTCGAGCCAAATCACAGAAAACCGAAAAAAGAGGAAAAGCTAATTCAAACACCACCCCCCCNTACTGTGATCTAAATTCCGCTTTGAAAAATTTCACTGGCAGATTTGACATGTTAAAAACCATATGTGTAGCTCCTATTCCACTTTTATCTAAAGAATGCCTTGTTCCAGCAACTATGGTTTCTCCTTTCAGTCCTTCACCTAGCTACCTATAATCATGTATGGGTTTGATCAAGACTCAAACATGGAGCGGATTTGCAACAACCAAACAAGAAAAACGGGCTAAGAACATAGGAAGAGCAATTCATTGTACTAAGAACAAAGACATGCTTCACCCCTTCAACCTAAGAGGGGTTGTTTTAGTTCATAATCAAGGTTACAGAAACAAATGAAATTAAAGGTAACATAATGTTTGGAACAATTCTGAAGGTTAGGGACAACACGATTTATTCCTAGAAAAGGCAGCAGAATCGTGTTTCCCCTTGAACACTTTGTTCCAAGAACTTCTGCAAGTTATGGGTGTTGATCGAGGGTTCAGTTCGATATGTGTTCTTCCTTTCTCCTTCTCCTTTATGCTGCACATTCCTCTCCTCTCTTCTCTCCCACGTGCTGGAAAGTATGGCAGATGGACAAGTTGATCTTCGGTTGCCCATCTTGCTCCTCGAGGTAAGGCAACTTGGGAGATGTGCCGAATGGGTGAAATCTGCAAATCTGCAGAATTTAGAAGACTTAGGGGGAGGATAATGGTTCTTTAATCGTTAAATTCTTCGGGTGTGATGATTATCCCCTCTGTCCTATACTTAGAGTCTTCTGAATCGCTCAGGTCATGATTGCAGAGTTGAAGATTTTGCAAGTGGTGAAGCTCTGCAAGTGGCTGAGTTTAATATTCTTTTCTTCGCGTTCTGGTCATCTGTAGATTGTACAGGCTCAGCCTGTACTGGGCCTGTGCCTGAGGCTGTGTGCGATCTCTTCCCATTTTTCTGTGCAATTGAATTCAGCTTTTTTTGAGATTGATGGAGTAGCATGATGGCTTCGTGGATCAAGGCAAAGATGGTGAAATCCAGTGGATAACTTGTGATTGGAGGGGGAGTCGTGGCCTTTCACTGATTCTGCAATGAACAACAGGCTGTCAAATAGGATCACGCTGTGCCAGAGGCTGTTTCATCGAATTCTCTAATAAAATCTCCAAAATTCTTCAAAATGCACCTGGAATCACTAATCATAAAGTAAGGGATGGGATTTAAGGGAATATGATGAAATAATGCAAAGTAAGGCATATAGTCATGATAAATCGAGAGAAAATATATCTAAAATCATGCCTAAAACTATGCATATTTCATGTGCATCAGTCCATAATCAGCAAATGTTTGTTTCATCTATAGCACGTGTGCACAACATGCACCAGCTGCAACATATTCAGCCTTGGTTGTGGAAGTAGCAACTGGATTTTGCTTTTTACTTGACCAAGATACAAGTGATTGTCAAAGCAATTGACATGTACCACTTATACTTTTTCTATCAAGAGTGCACCCTGCAAATTTTGCATCTAAGTAGGTTGTTAGTCCAAAATAGTTCACATTAGGATACCACAAGCCTAAAGATGATGTTCCTTTTAAGTAGTTGAAGATGCGTTTGATAACTTTAAGATGAGAAACTTTTGGGCATGATTGAAATCTAGCACACAAGCAAACACTATACATAATGTCTGGTCTTGTAGCTGTAAGGTAAAGATGACTACCTATCATGCCTCTATATAATTTACATCAACATCCTTACCATTCTCATCCTTGTCAAGTTTAGTGCTAGTGCTCATTGGTGTCGGACTGGTTTTGGCTTCTGACAAGCCAAATCTTTTCAGCAGCTCTCTTGTGTATTTTGCTTGATTAAGAAAAATTCCACCATCGAGTTGCTTGACTTGAAACCCCAGGAAGAAATTTAATTCTCTCATCATGCTCATTTCAAACTCGCTATGCATAAGCTTTTGAAACTCTTGACAAAGATATTCATTAGTAGCACCGAATAGAATGTTGTGAAAACCCGACCCAAAATCACTTGGACCTATTCACCTTTTCCTTACACCTTCTTCATAACCGTCACCCAACATCTTTGGAGTCGCCACTCAAGTTTTATTAAAGGACAAAACTCGGGAAAAACCTTCATATGACTTCGTTTAGGCAACTAGATAGCGAACCAAAGAAGCTGGATCCGGGGATTCGTCATGGATAGGAAGGTGTTAGGCACCCATCCGTGTTGGGGTGAAACCTTAATCACATGTTTAGGCTAACAATGCGGACCGCCGAGAACTCATATCGGAACGACCGCCAGCTGCCGGCCATCATCCATCAATGACCGCCGAACCTGGCGGCCATCCAGCGGATGACTGCCGGCCATGGCGGTCATGCATGCCCAGAGCTGCCCAAATCTCCGATTTTGTTTCTTTTTTCGATCCTACGCAGTTTTGGACCAGATTTTTGGGCATACTCTTCACTATTAAGCAGGTCACGCCTTTATGCTACCCAGAGCACTATAAATAGAACCCCGCACTCACATTTCAAAGGACACACATTATTCTTCACATACACACCCATAAGCTTTGTTGCTTGGAGAAACTCTACCTCTCCAAGCTCAGAAATATTTCTATAAGCAGAAACTCTGAAGAAATTTTGTGGGAGGCACCAGTAGTAGTCCAGCAAGGAGGAATCGAAAAGGAGATCAACTATTGAGCTTAGAAGTGGTAAGAAGGTGGGTGTAGAATTCAACCCATTACAAGAAGCTAGAGGAGGGCTACAAGAGGTAACACTAAACTTTTTTTGATTGACTCTTGCAGATTACATGATGATGCTTTTGATGATGTAAGTGGCCAACTAGTGCCATGTTTAGAACTACGTGGCTTTGACCCCGGTCACTCGGGTACGTAGGTAGTCTCGGTTTTACAACGGGATGCAAGCCAAATCTTCTTCTCCCCCTTTTCATTTGTTTTCCACACCTACACACTTGCACAAAGGCACACTTATTCTCTTCAATTACACATGGTTTCGACCCAACATGGATGGGTGCCTAACACCTTCCCATCCATGACAAACTCCTATTCCCATGTCTTTGGTCCGCCTTGACCAGTCGCCTAAAGGAGTCATTTTGAAGGTTTTTCCCTAATTTTGTCTTTAATAAAATTTGGGTGGCGAAACCAATGACATGGGATTGACCGGAGGAAGATGGTGAAAAGAATAGGTAAGAAGGCTCAAATCTATTTTGGGTCGGGTTCTAACACGCAAGCAGAGGACCCACATCACCAACCCAAGGATCAGTCCAAAATCAAATTTGCAGACTGTCCCCCACTTACCATTCGGATCCACTCTGCACAATGGGCCAATGTTTGGCAATACCCCGCCATAACGAAGAGCATGAGATACAAGTCACAAACCTAGAATCCAACCTACCCTCACGCAAGTACTTGCCACATACAGCCCGTCCCCAAGGGACCTCCGGTTGAGATAGAAGGCCCCGACCCAATTTAGCCAATAAGGCTGCATTTTGACCATCAAAGTGTCATAACCTAATCCACCATGATTTTTGGGAGAGCAGACTAAATCCCACGGTGCAAGATGGACTTTCCATTCTGAACCCGTGGTTCCTAAATAAAGGAACATCACATCTGTTTCAAGGCCATACAGACAGAGACAGGTAGATGTACAATTTGCATAGTGAACATAGGCATAACAGCTAACACGGATTGCGTCAAAGTGACTCGTCCCGCAAAAGATAGGAATCTCCCTTGCCAAGATGAGAGGTGATGATTCACTTTGTCAAATAAAGAGACATAGGTTTTTTTTTGACTCGACCATGGATGAGAGGGATGCCAAGATAACAGCCTAAATTCATGGTGACAAAGAAACCTAAGCGAGTGGTAAAGTCATGAACCGCAGCATGAGAGAAATTTTTCGAAAAACTTTTTTTTCTCACTTTCTCACCTGAATAATAAGAAAATAAAGACAAACATGCACTAATTAAAGAGATCTGCCTCACATCTGCCTCCACAAAAACACCCTTAAATAGTTTGTCACATAACCCGGTTGTGTCTCTAACACCGACTTCCCCACCTGTCACTCACACACCTTCTAGCAACCCTAGAGTCCTATCTCGATGCCAACTTTCTTTTTCTCCACCAGGTCTATCTGTTTTCGAGCAGATAGCGACTTCTCATCAGAGTCCCTCTCCACCTTCTCTTCCTGCCAGTCCCGTTCCTACCAGGTGCATGACTCTGCGCACTAGCGCACTAGTCCAAAACCTGTGGATCGTTATTCTTCATCCAACTATACCATTCAAAAATAGGTTGCCCCTGATTCTGAGCCCTCATATTTTACAAAAGCCAACAAATACACTATGTGGAGGCAGGCCATACAGGATGAGATAAATGCTCTGTTCCGGAATCACACATGGAAATGTGTTCTATATCATGAAAACATAAATCTTATGGGACACAAGTGGGTATATACGATAAAGAAGAAAGCCAACGGGGAGATTCAACGCTAGAAGGCTCGGTTAGTTGCGAAAGGGTTTCACCAAAAAGAGGGCATTGATTTCAAGGAGGTTTTTTGTCCAGTTTTTAAGCCAATGACAATTCGAGTGGTACTATCCTATGCTCGCTCTTGTAACTGGCCAGAGAAGCAACTTGACATCCGGAATGCCTTTCTCCACGGCGTCCTCACTGAAGATGTTTAAATGACTCAGCCTCAAGGATTTATGGCACCAGACAAGCCAAACCATGTTTGTAAATTGGAAATGTCCTTATATGGCCTTAAACAGGCGTCAAGAGCTTGGTATAAGCGTCTCAGTGATTATCTTCTCACACTGTGTTTTTGCATCTCTAAATCAGATCCCTCCCTAATGATACACAGGCATGGCATTATTACTTCCTACATCTTAATCTATGTTGACGATATTTTGGTGACAGGGAACAATGAGGTTTTTGTTGCAGAACTAATTCAAAAGCTTGGGTTCGAGTTCTCCCTGCGAAATTTAGGGAGAGCAAACTACTTTCTTGGTGTATAGTTAACGCCAAATTCCAAGGTTGTTCTTTTGACACAACAAAAATATGTTAAAGACCTCTTAACAAAGTCGGGAATGGCAGATTGTAAAGGTCTCAGCACATCGGCTTCGACTACAACCAAGTTCACAAAAATAGGAGGTAAAGAGTTTTCAAACCCAATTTTGTATCGTCAATTGGTGGGTTCACTCTAGTATTAGGATATTACTCGCCTAGATATTATTTATGCAGTGAACAAAGTAAGCCAGTTCATGCAACAACCGACTGAAGAACATTTTCAAGTAGTAAAAAGGATTCTGCGCTACTTGAAGCAAATAGATACCTATGGCCTGCAGCTTCATCGCACGACCACTACCTCATTGCATGTTTACACTGATGCTGATTGGGGAGGAAGTGTAGATGATGGTAAATATACTGGTGGTTACCTAGTTTTTCTGGGTAGAAACTTGATTTCCTGGGCTTTCAACAAACAACAGACGGCCGCAAGGTCATCATCAGAGGTTGAGTACAAAGCCGAAGCCGACGGGACAACTGAGATCATTTGGATTCAATCACTGCTTGGAGAACTTGGCATTTCTCATGCCATACCAACAATTTGGTGTGACAACAATGGCGCTACATACCTCTATCATAATCCTATTCAGCATCCTCGTACCAAACACGTTGCTCTTGACTATCATTTTGTACAAAACCAGGTTGCTGCCAAGCGATTGCAAATCCAATTTGTTCAGAGCACTGACCAGCTGGCTGATATTCTAACTAAGCCATTAGCCACAAAACAGTATCATTGGCTGAGAGACAAACTGCACCTCTGTTCTACCCTAGTTTAGTTTGAGGGGGAGTATCTGATAAAGATCATCACTTAAAATAAGTCACCCTATCTCTTGTTATTATCCTTATATGTATTAATAGTTCTATTCTTGAATATTACTACCTGCTGTAACCTATGCGTTATACACTAACAGTATATAATAAACCTAAAGCTATGCACAAAGTGTGTGAATTCTCAGCATTTCTATTGTCTCCTATTTTTTTTTTTATAAAAACGATTATATTGAATTCAATTCCTCCTTACATAATGCAGTCATAAAAAAGATGACTGCATTCCTGTCAAAAAAGAAAATACAGACAACACCTTACAATTTACACATACTTTACAGTACATACAGGCCCATGCTAAGATTTAATACTATCAAAACTAATGATTAAAGTGGGGATTGATCGCCTTGATCCAGGATAAAGATCTCATCCATATCAATTCCAAAATCCTGCCCCAATCGGGATCATTGGCTTTAAAGATCTTCTTATTTCTAACCAACCAGATATTCCAAACAACATTAAAAAAGATAACCATCCACCCTGCACGAGATTTTCCTGAACACGCCAACCCCATCCACTGAACAAATAAGTCCTCAAAACAATTTAGCGAACACCATATCACTCCCACCATTCACACAGCTTGTTCTATATCTGCCAAATTGATCTGCAATGAACAAATAAATGATCCCTTGACTCCACTTTTTCACCACAAAACACACAGGGCAAATTCTCTATTAATGATTTAGCGACTAAGCAACACTGATCTGACCGCCACTCCATTCTACATAACCATCCACATAAAGCATTCAAGCTTTGGAGGCGTACACCCAAGCGACACCCAAGGTTTTAAGGGATACCTGCCCTGATGCAATAGATTACACCCAGATCTTACCGAATAAATACCATCTTTGCATTCAGACCAGACCCACTTATCTCTCTTTCCATCCTGCAATCTCACTTGATCAAAAAAAATTTTTAACTCAACCACCTCTTCCACTTCCCAGGAGTATAACCGACGTCTCCACAATAAATCCACTTCCCATCTTCCATTGACTTTCCTAACCACCTCATTAACATTGGCAATTTGATTAATGAATACACCAAATAAACGGGGAAACAACGACATTAAAGGAACACCCTCCATCCATCTATCAATCCAAAACTTACATCTTGCCCCACCTCCCACCACTAAATGAGCATAATCCTTCATCATTATCCCACTCTCAATCAAACCATCACCGGATCTCACAATATTCCTCCACAAAATGGAGGATTTCTTTTCATCAAACATCGGCCAATTTGAGTCAAAATGAGATAAGTAGCTACTACTTGCCATATTAGCCCACATCGATTTTTCCAAGTGTGAAGAATTCAAGGAGACATACCTCCACACCCATTTGAATAAAAGACTTCTGTTCTTCAGCAAAATATTCTCAATTCCCAGACCACCTCTCTCTTTTGGTCTAGCGATTTTATCCCATGCCACCATGCACATTTTTCTCTTTTCCTCACTTCCACCCCACAAAAAAGTTCTCTAAATACTAACTATTTTTTTAGCCACACCAACTGGGATTTTAAACAGGGAAAGGTAATAAATAGGAAAATTACTAAGAACAGCACGAATAAGTGTAACCCTTCCCCCAAGTGACAGAAGCTTTCCTTTCCAGCTTGCAAGGCGAGATTTGATACGTGAAATTAGAGAATCCCAGGCTTTTAATTTCTCCATATTTACTCCCAAAGGCACACCAAGATAGAAAATGGGAAGATGCTCAGTCCTCACTTAGCAACATTCCAGCTACCTCATTAGTCCTCTGTTCTGAGATATTAATTCCCACAATACTAGTTTTATGAAAATTAATACTCAGACCTGATAATACCACAAAATACCTTAAACATCTTTTCAAATTCGACAATGAGTCCAGATCATCCGGTGAGAAAAATGAAATGTCATCAGCAAATTGGAGCAACGGCGACATCTCTTGGCAACAACTGACTTTCCTAACCACCCCTTTGAAACAAGCTTGTTGAACCAAAACAGCTAAGCCTTCAGCTACAATATTAAATAAAAAAGGAGATAAAGGATCTCCTGGTTTCAAACCTCTGCACGTAGTGAACTCATCAGAAGGGCTCCCATTAACCAAAATGGCAATCTTTGCATAACTAATACACCCCCACACCCACTGTCTCCATTTGCATCCAAACCCCATTGCCTCCAGAATATCCACGAGAAAGGCCCAAGAAACTGAATCATAAGCTTTTCAAAAATTAATTTTCCATAGAATAGCCTTTTCTTTTCTTCTTTTAATTTGATGAACCAATTCTGCAACAGAGAAAGCACAGTCCAGCGTCGATCTTCCTTCAACAAAGGCAAACTGATTCTTGCTAATAACACTCTGTATAACCGTTTTCAACCTTCTAGCAAGAACTTTCGCCACAATTTTGTAGATTCCATGGATTAAACATATGGGTCTGTAATCATCAAAACTGGCTGCATCATCCTTTTTTGGAATAAGCGTGATGAAGCCTCTGTTTATTCCTTTCGCAAATCTCCCAGTACAAAAGAATTCGTTTACAATGACCATCAAGTCCTCACAAATAAACTCCCAAGCCTTCTTGTAAAAATTGAAATTAAATCCATCAGGGTCTTTACCCCATCACACTCCCAAATAGCTGCTTTAACCTCCTCCTTATCAAAAAGCCTTTCTAAAAAGAGTGCTTGTTCCCCTGAAATTCTTCTTACTGGAATACCACCCCAACTAAAACTTGAGTCAGGTGGCGGCTTGAATAATCCTCAAAATGCATCTTAGCAGCAAGTTTAACATCCTTTGGACTCTTCAAAATATTTCCTTCAAAAAATTCTGATGAACCGAATTCCTCTGGCCCCTATTGCAAGCACTAAGGTGAAAAAATTTAGTATTTTTATCACCTAATTTTAACCAATTTATCCTTGATTTTTGGCGCCACACACACTCCTGTTGACGACTTCTCTGCGAAAGTTCGGCTTTGTAAGATTGCAACTGTTTAACTTCCTCTTCACAAAGACTTCTATTTTCTGTAATTCGATCCAACCCATCAATCTTCTTTTTCAACTTACTGATTTCTTCCTCAACAATCCGAAACACTGATTTGTTCCAATCCCTAAGGGATTTTTTAATAAAACCAAGCTTTCTAATTAGGCTAAACTTCCCAGGAAACTGACGACAGGCCTCATCCCACATGCCTCTTAAAGCTTCATCAAAACCACTGTGGGACATCCAACAATTTATAAATCGAAAAGGACGAACACCCCAGTTTTGTTGCTCCTAGGCAAGAACAATCGGGCAATGATCCGAAGGCCCTTTGCTCTCGGCCCACAGTTTGATTGAAGGAAATAGAGTGAACCAATCTGGGTCAAAAAAGCTCTATCAATCCTGGTGTTACCCCAAGTAAAGCACCTACCTTGTAACTCAACTTCACATAATTCTGCCGAAGAAATAAAATCAGAAAAAGCCCTTACGCCCCTCAATGACAACCGCCTACTTAGCTTATCCTCGGTAGAAAGCACTTTATTAAAGTCTCCTATTACTAACCAAGGTAGAGAGACACCTTGGATTTGAAAGAGCAAATCATCCCAGAGAGCAATCCTTTCCTCCTCATTGTTAGGACCATATACACCACATATAGCCACCTCAAAACCTCCTCTCACCTCCCCTTCCACTATGATCCAGTGACTCCCTACCACACGCCTATGACATTTGAAAAACTCAGTATCCCATATAATGAGATTCCATTTCCTCCTACCTCTACAAAGTCAAACAAACCACCCCCCATATTTTGGCATACTCCTCTAAGACTCCAGCCCATGGTGGAGGCTACTAGGCCTCCGTATGAGGTTTGCACTACGGCGAAGGTGCCACATCCAGAAGCTCTTGGCGTTCAATCGTCACCCTCAGATCCGGTGGTAGTTGAGGCGATGAAGGAGGATTTTGGGGTTACGGCGAATGACTTTGTCGTGGAGATTCAGGATTCTGAGATTGCGGAGGCGACTCATAATGAGAGTAGGGATGCTGGGATTGGGATCCAGACTCGATAGGAGAAGGTTTTGCGATGGCGATTGTCAATTCGGTGGAGGATGCAGTGTCAGGTGCCCGTTTAGGTTCTTTGAAGCGCAGCTTTAAGGATATCCTCATAGTGGGACAACAGACTCCAGTGGCGGGGCCATCAATAGAGAGTGACGTCCTATGTGAAGATGGTGATATTCGCTTCGTGGAGGGTAAGTTTGGGATGGCGGTTCAGTTATCGGATGCCTTTCAACAACTCCTAGATCAACCATGGGAGCCGGTTGTGATTGTTTAGTTGCTTGGTATTAGCATCATAAATATAGATTACAATCAGAAATAATGTCGAGACAATTATAGTACAGTACAATCAGAAATAATTTGGATAAAAACTTGGCAATTTAGGAGGATTAATTAATATAGATTGCACATTACAAGTTTTGTGGAAGTAACAATAACGTTATCTATGAAATTTAGAATTGGTAATAGCCAATTATTGGAAACCATCCTTGTACACTAGCTAGTTCCCATATTACACATTATTACAAACTTTTGCACCCAAAACAAAAAAATACCCAGTACTGCATTCATTATTTACCAAGAGGCTCTAGCCGAATCAACATGCCATTCGCTGGGAAGGGGTTGTTACGGTAAATAACCTTCTCGTTTGGATCCACTTTGCTAAGCTTGAACTTGGTGACCACGTTGTGTATGAAGCTGAGTATCTCTAGACGAGCATACTCTCTTCCAGGGCACATTCTAGGTCCTCCACCAAAAGGAACAAAGGTGTATGGTGCTGGTCCCTTCCCTTCAAATCTTGATGGGTCAAATTTGTCTGGCTCCGGGAAGTATTTGGGATTCCTGTGTGTTGTATGTACTGTCCAATGAGTCTGCAAATAAACCACTTATTAGGTTGGGAATGCATGCAAATAATTAATCTCATTTGCATGTAGATATGTTCTTGAGATTTATACGTATATAACAAATTAAATTACCTTCCATCCTTTGGGAATTGTGACACCTTCATATGTGAAGTCAGTAATGGCTTGTCTAAATGATCCTTTTGAAGGGGGCATCAACCTCATCGATTCACATACAACACACCATGAATATTTCATCTTCTGAATATCTTGCCAGTTTAGTGCTTCCCCTGCTGCTTTGGACTTGGCAATCTCCATTTGTTCTGTAAAATGAACATACACCACAGGTTAGTTTCTGTTGGACAAATTTCTATAACTGTCTGTTGACAGGAAAAAAACAAATATAGTAACACTAGCTGCCTATCTGGGGAAAAAAAATAGTATGATATAACTCAATATGAAAGGCAGCTTTCAGTTGCAGAGGGACATAGATTATTGATTTTCCAATTGAAAATTAATGGACCAAACTTTTCTATCTTTCAATCGTATACGCATCAACCGATTAGGTCATAAGTATATTTATATATACTTATCAGAAAAACTAGACTTCTGCAAGTTACTATCTGCATGCGTTCTTTTTCCTTGTTTTTCCTTTTCTTTACAATAAAACAAAGACTGTACGTTAAATGTCAATTGCATAGTAATTTTCCATTGTCAAATACGCCTACTTGAAGGAAATGAATATGAAATTACTAAATAGTGGACGTTCGTATATACCTTGGAAGACACGTTCATAGACATGGGGATACTCCGCAATATGGCTGATGGTGAAGGTAATGGCAGTACTCAAAGTATGATAACTCCCAAGAAGGAACCCTATAATCCTTTTAGACACCATACCATCATCTTCTGATCCGTCCAGCAACTTCCCCAATATGTCTGTCCTATTAGCCGTCTCCGGATTTTCCTTAATCTCCCGTCTCCTCTGCTTCACCACCGCCATCATGTCCGCACCCACGATTCTGCTCGCTTTGACAGCTCTGTTAAAAGGTGTTCCTGGGAAATTTATGGGCAAGGAAGAAAGTCCTGTCACCATTTCTTTGAACGGACCGTGCATTCTTGCTATCTGCTTAGGATCTGTAAGGCTGATCAACAGATTACACCCGAAGGTATAGCTGTAAGCCTTTGACAGCAGAAGCACCTTCACTTCCTTGTATGGAGCCCAGTGCTCCTCCAGGTGGTCTTTGGCTATTGCGTCCATTAGGGGGATGTATTCTTTCAAGGCTTCCGGCCTCAGGAATTCGGGGAGAAGATTGGAGCGAAGTTCCATAGCCTCTTTTTCAACGGATTCTTTACTAGAGTCAATAGCGAAGATGACAACCTTTTGTAAATGTTTAGGGAGCCATAAACCTACGTATTTGGGCTCATTTGTGAAAAGGAACTTGTTCCCTGCAGGGCCACAGAACACTGCCATGTCTTGCCCTATTAACTTGGTCCTGAACACAGCCGGGGAGTAGCTGGCCATTCTTTTTAGGAAGAAGCTATGCGGAGCACCACGCCGGCCGGCCTTGAGGTACTCCCACATTTCTCCGATAATTGGCCATCCTGCGCTGCCTGCTGGAAGGTTAATTTTGTTTCTCTTGGACAAGAAGAAGAATGCAAAGAAGAAAAAGACTAGGGTTACAATAGTGAGTGGAGCAAGGTCTAGGAAAATCCTATCCATGTCTCTTCTCTAAATTACTAGCTAGCTACTCAACTATTGCTGGTGAGTTGTGATTGTAGCTAGAGAAGGGAGAAGAGTTGATGGTGTTTGTGAGTTTGTTTGGATGATAGGGTTCTATATATACTAGTCCCCCAAGCAGCCTCAAGTATTATTTTATTGGGGTTCTATATATAGTAGTCACCTGAGTCAGTAATCCTCGTTATTGATTATTGGTAAAAACAATTCTTGGGCGATGGTAGACTTGACCAATATTTAATAGCGCATATTTCGTCGAAGGTCTATGACCTAGAATCTATTAAATAAAAAAGTTAAATTAACCACGGCGTTAAGCTAGTTATTAAATTTATTTTTTGCATCAAAAAAAAGCTAGTTATTAAAATATTTCTTTCTGTGTTTTCTTATATGATGACTTGGTCAACTAGGACGATTCGAATCACAAAACATTTCTTCTATGTTTTCTTATCTGAAGATTTGGTCACATAGCACGATTCGAATCACAAAATAGTTTACCATGAATCCATACAAGGGATGTGACTGTCACATCTCCATACTGATTAAGGTGGTGATATACAAAGAAAACATCTATATCCAAAAGAAAATAACCATATCATTTTAATATGTTTTTTTGAAAGATAAAGAAGGAAAATAAACTTAAATCTACATTAACCTTATGTCTTTTTCGGTACATTGGAAAGAGAAAAGTACAATAAAAAGAAACAACCTCAGGGGCGCATGAACACTACACCAACAGCATCCGCCAGAAGTTGGTGCTATAAATCCGGAGGAGGACCTTCCCAGATAACTAGGCGCTCAGGCTGCCGCGCTCCATGCTTTGCTAAGTAATATACACATAAATTACATTCCCTTAAGACATGCACAAAGTCAAAAGCCCAATCACGAACCTATAGGTCCGTGATATCCACCAGAAGCATCCTATGGATGAAAAGGTTGCGGAATGGACTGAACCAAATGCAAAGCCTTCAACGAATCCGATTCAGCCAATACTCGGTGATAACCCCGCTCCCAGGCCGAGTGCAACCCTTGGCGAATAGCCCATAGCTTAGCTACCATAATAGTAGTAACACCCAAACAACAAGAAAAACCGCGACACCAGCCATCCATGCGATTACGACACAACCCGCACCCGACACCCTCGAGTTACCCAGAGAGCTCCCATCAACAATATTAACCTTCAACTAAGTACGTTCCGGGTCATACCAAGACGCCAAGAGCTGTCGAGTCTCACGGTGGACCAAAGCAGGCCGAGACTAGGCAGCAGAATACTCACTGACCAGCCACCTCGCAGAAGCGAGTAACACTAGGGATACACAACCACAACATCAAACACTGCTCCATTCCTGGCACACCAAATCTGCCAACACAAACCCACAACCGGCACTAAAGGCATACCAAGAGAAGCTAAAAACTGAAAAGCCAAACCGGAGAGACAGAGGCGCCACAAATAACTGGGATTTATTAGTATTAATCAACATACTAGAAAATTCACAAAGCTCAGCCATCGTAGACTATATAAGTCGAGCCTGGGACAAAGTCGCCTCTGTAAATAACAAAAAATCATCAGCAAATAGTAGGTGTAGAAAAGCACGACCAGTGGAAGAAGCACGCACTGGCCGCTATAACCCATCATACACTTGCTACTCAATAAGAAGTGACAACTGCTCCATACAGATAACAAACAGATATTGTGGCAAGGGGTCCGCTAGTTAATTGCTTCCCATTCCACAGAATTGAAAAAGAAGCCGAGGTGACACAACGCATTATCAAGTTCATAATGGAAGGTGGGAAGCCAAAAAAAAATCCAGAGAATTACGAAGAAATACTCAATTCACATGGTCATAAGCTTTCGCAAGGACCAACTTAATGGCCATGGTCCCCCTGCTACTGGATGATCGTCTTACACTGCAATAGCTCTTGGGCGATAATAATGTTATCACGGGTGCTACTACCCGGGAGGAATCTACTTTGAAAAGGACTATTGAGAGAATCTAATAGAGACCCGATACGATTAAGCAGGACTTTAGAAAGGACCTTGTGAGGGACATTACGGAGGCTGATTGGGCGAAAGTTAGCAACCGATTCAGGGACATCCCTCTTCGAGAATAACACAGCCAAGGTCTCCGCAAACTACGGATCAAAGGAACTGGAATCAAGGGCCTGTTGTACTAGAAACACCAAAACTGAACTTAAGATATTTCAAAAGTTCTTAAAAAAAACTGGTTTGAAGCTATTCAGTCTTGAGGCTTTGTAATTACCCATTCAACATAATGCCTCCAACACCTCCTCTGTACGCACCACCTCTTGTAACCGAAGCTAGTTCTCTAAAGACAAAAACAATACGAGGAAGCAACGATAGAGGAGCAGCATTGACTACATCATTGGAGCCAAAAAGGTTTCGGCAGAAATCAATAACCTTAAATGTTTTGTCGCATCTTGTCTTTGAATTTTTTTTTTTTTTACGTAGAGAAATATTGGATGGGTGTATTTTTCTTTTATGCTAATCGTTGTCATATTAGATGGATGTTGTGAACACCCAAATTTCACCCGTGAAAATTATATTGAGATTAGACTCCAGACATGTCTAAGTTATAAGATTGATGAGTTAGACTTGGGTTGAAGCATGAATGGGGTTTAATTTTGGTAGAATTTATACATTATAGTAATTAATACTTTTATATGCCTAGGATTAATGAGACGATTTAATCATAGGATATGTTAAGGATTAAATTGCTAAAATATATTTTATCTCATTGAATTTGGGCTTGTTTATTTATTAAACCCAATTATATTTATTTTTGGGTTGAAGATAAATGTAAGGGTCCAATTTAATAAGGTATGGACTTTTCTTCAGAGTTGCACAGCCCATTAACACCTTGCTTGCAGACAAATTTAGCTCTGATTTTCGTGGAAAATCAGAGTTAAATCATTCCTTAATAGCAAGAATGTTTTTGGTATGATTTTGTCTTAAAATGAGGAATCAATGTGTAATTAGTTAATTAGGAGATGATTGAGGGGAGTAGTAATCAAGAAAGCAGAGGATTCTGAGCAGTCTAGGGGTTAATTACGCGGTAGGATCAATCAGGGAGGAATTGGGGGAGAATCGGGACCGAAAAAGGAAAGAACAGGTGACACGCGCTGGTGCGGGTGGTCATCTCGGGATGATGGCCGAGCCTGGGCGGTTTTCCACCCATGACCGCCCGGCCTGCTGTCATCCATAGGATGACCGCCGGCCATGGCGGTCATGCACCCCCAGAAACACGTTTTCTCCCCGATTTTCGCCCGTAATCTGATTCTACTCGGTTTGGGCCCAGATTTTTAGCCATTACCTTGATCATTAAGTTGGTCCACTCCCCTAGGCTACCCAGAACACTATAAATAGGACCCTCCTGTCACATTTCAAAGGACACACCTTCTATTACACAAACACTCTTTAAAAAGCTTTGAAGCTTGGAGAAACTCTACCTCTCCAAGCTTAAGAAATAGTTCCATAGGCAAAACTCTGGTAGAATTTCATGGGTAGCATCATCCATTGAAGGCAGTAAGAAGGGAGAATCAAGAAGAACTCCAAGATTGAGTTGAGAAGTGGAAGGAAATTGTGTGGAAGGCACAACCCAAACCAAGGAGCTAGAGGAGGGCTACAAGAGGTAATCCTAATCCCTTTTTGTCTGACCAATTATTTTTGAGATGTTGATGTTGGTGATGATGTGATTGTTGTGATGCCATGTCGAGAACTACGTGGGCTTTGAACCCGGTCGCCGAGGTACGTAGGTGGTTTCTAGTGGTGGAAACTCAAGCCCAATCTTCTTCTTCTCCCCTTTCTTTTTAATGTTCAGTTATTATGTGTTTTGGTGCTCACACTTGCACACTTGCACAAGGCATACAAACTCCTCTAATTGCACAAAGTTTCGCCCAACATCGATGGGTGCCTAACAGCTTCCCATCCATGACGAATCCCCGGGTCCAGCATCTTTGGTTCGCTAATCAGTTGCCTAAATGGAGTCACATGAAAGGTTTTTCCCAAGTTTTTATCCCTTAATAAAATTTGGTTGGCGACTCCAATGATGCTGGATGACGGTTATGAAGAAGGTGTAAAGGAAAGGTGAATAGCCCAAGTGATTTTGGATCGAGTATTCACAGATGTATGTCTTTTTTTGATACTATTCGAGGAGAGTGAGACTCGAACCCGAGACCTCACCCCTCTTGTGCTTTTGGCACAAGAGTGCCAGTAAGCTACAAGCCCATTGGTTAGATGGATGTATGTTTTGCTGATAAGTTTCAATTTCATCCAAATATGGTAAGGAGAATAAAACTCAAGTAACTACTTATTCTATAGAACATAAAAGTCATGCCGCTAAGATTGAATTAAAGTGGCCCATGCAGCAAGGGATAAATGGCAACCTTGCCAGGTGGAGAGTGTATCTCGCACTTTATCAAGAATATAGGCATGAATAGTTCTGCTAACAAGGTCGTGGATGACTGGCACGACGACCAAGGAACCACCCAAGATTATCCACCTCAATATATCCCAACCTTGTATAATTGACGAAGCCACATCGAGCTGAGTATTAGAAGCGAAAAACGATCCATGTCTTGTTGAAGCAAAAAAATATGTTAAGACACTTATTAATCATCAAAATTTTGTCCAAATATGCCACCACAAATAGAAACATATCATCTGTAAAAAAATATGTGAGAAATAGTAGGATCAACTCTGCTTAATTTGATAGCTTTCCAAAGACCTGTGCCAATAACATGATTCGTAAAGTGACTGCGTTGCATACATAGAAACAAAAAAGTAGGGGAAATCGGGTCCCCGTTTGACACCACAGGTAGTAGCAAAAGCTTTTGTAGCAATACCATTCCAAAGAATTTGCATTTTAGTATTCCATACATTGCACACTGCATATTATGCATATACGCTCCACGATGTTTTTTTGGAAAATTCGCAATAGTAAGAGAATCTTGAATGAAACTCAAGAAAGACAGTTATACGCTTTCTCTAAATCAATTTAACTGCCACAAGCGTTCTGTTCTCCCGTCTTTTCAAGTGCTTATAGTATGAATGACCTATTGAACAATAATAATATTGATAGTTCTCTGCCTTCGAGGGATAAAACTGCCCTTTAACCGACTCACAATAGTAATCTTGGTCAGAATTTTATAGTGTGCATAAACCAATATGCCTAAATTACGATATATACACTAGAGATTGTACCATTCCATTAAGCACTGGTTAGTGCTATATTTCCAATGATGACTCGTGCAGTGATCACAAATAGAAGTACAAATAGATGGTGTTAGTATATGATAACTACAATCGCGTATAGCAGTCTTATCCTTTTGTACTCCTTCTGTAATAGAGCTCTTGCATGTGTATACTTCTCAGTTGTATGTAACACTTATAACACTAGTATTTAATAATATGATGCGGCAGTGTAGATTGCCAAGCCTTTCAATATCACACTTACCTATCTGGTTGTATTTCTATATGGTAGCGGAGCACTTTGCTTAACCGCCCATTCAAAAACCTAAAAATCTTTTTGTCCTCTTTCAGTTACTATGGCCATAGACCCGTCACCATCCACTGGCTCTCTTGTTTCAGGTTCTGGTTCTCGGAACAATCTGCCTGCTGCTAATCCTCAACCAGCAATTTCTATGTAACCATTAACCAATTCCCACCAGAGCCTCTCCATCAAACTCTCTCGTCATAATTATGATTTTTGGAGAGCCCAAATGGAGTCATACTTGGCCAGCCAAGGCGTACTTGGCTATATCACTGGTGATTTTCCTTGTCCTTCACCTACTACTGTTGATGATGCAGGTGCCCTTCAGGTCAATCCTAACTACGGGTGATGGATCCAACAGGATCAAGCCATTCTAAGCAACATCAATTCTTCTCTAGCTGTTGAGGTGTTTCCAACAGTGGTTGGCAAGTGCACCTCTAAGGAGGCCTGCGATGTCTTGGAGACCACTCTTGAATCATCTAATCAAGCTCGTCGGATGGCAATCCATTCTGCTGTGCAACAAATTTCTCAACTCCTAAATGAGCCTGTTGTGTAGTACCTCTATCGTGTTAAACGGCTCTCAGATAAACTCGCAGCGAGTGGCCAAGCCATGACTCCCACTGATTTTTAGATAAGTCTGATTCGCAGTTTACAACCTGAACTTAAAACCTTTGCTACTACTGTTACTGTGAGGCCAAAACCGCTTTCCTTTGCTGAATTGTAGGGCACTTTGATGAGTTTTAAATTTCTCCATGCTGACCCCTTAAAATCTCTGCCCTTGATTCTACTGCCTCCTCTGAATAGGCAAAAGACTCGCACCCAAGTGTTGTTCCTTCGATTAATGCTGTTCACAAGCAGTCCTTTCCTCCTTCTAATCGTGGTGGTCGTGGTCGGCGGGGTCGTAGTGGCCGGGGTTACTCTCCGCAATACTATGATAATCGCAGTTATCGTCCTCAAGAATCCACTTCCTGTGGGTTCTTGGGCTATAGTCCTCCTCACAAAGGATATCGGTGTCTTGATTATGTTACCAAGCGAATTTATGTTGCACACATGTAAAATTTTTTGAAACGGTTTTTCCCTATTCACAAATTAAACCACCTTCAGTTTCCACACAATCCTCTTCAACGACGTGGGTGTTTGTGCCGCTAAATGTCTTCTTCCCCGCGACAGAGTCTGTGTCCACTTCTACCTCTTCTTCAGCTCAACCTTTGCAATCAACATGATCTCTCATGCCTGTTTCTACTCCACCTTCTAATCCTCACCCAAATACTTTATTACCACAACAGTCTGGCTCTCCTAGGACTCCTCACACAACCACAACTTCTGGCTCCACAAATATTGAGTCACGTAGACAATTTTCTTTTGGTCACACTGGTCTGTCCTCTTCGACTACTTCTTCTCCTTCCACATCTGCCTCTTCTTCCTCACCCGAGTCAGCCCAACCAGCACCACCTGAACCTCCTACTCGGATGACAATACGCCCTAATCCTAAACCCATTAATCGCTTCTCACCCTCCAACTATATTCTTCAAACACTACCTACACCAACAACCGAACCCACCTGTTTTACTGAGGCAAACAAACACCATGCATGGCGCCAAGCCATGCAAGAAGAGATCAATGCTTTGATACGGAATAATACATGGACTCTGATGGCTTATCATCGTACCATAAATTTGGTAGGCAAAAAATGGGTGTATCGGATTAAGAAAAAGGCGGATGGTAATGTGGAGCGATTCAAAGCCAGACTGGTAGCTAAGGGTTTCCAACAATGTGAGGGACTCGATTTTCAGGAAATCTTTAGTCCTGTTGTGAAGCCTACCACGATTCCGATAATTTTTAGCTGTGTTGTGTCCTGTGGTTAGAGGGTTCACCAACTAGATGTGCGGAATGCGTTTCCTCATGGGCTTCTTGATGAAGAGGTATACATGTTGCAATCTCATGGGTTTCAGGCTGTTGATAAAACCCAGCAAGTGTGACGATTAAATAAGTCCTAATATAGACTAAAGCAGGCGCCGAGAGCTTGGTACAAGCGTCTCAGCAACTTTCTTTTGACTCTGAGTTTTTGTGTTTCAAAATCTGATGCTTCACTAATGATTTATCGACATCACTCTATTGTTGCTTATTTCTTGATTTATGTAGATGACATCTTGGTCACTGGGAATAATGCATCCTTCAATATTGATTTGATTAGTCGCATGGGTAAGGAATTTTCTGTCCCTTATCTGGGTTCAGTTAGCTACTTTTTGGGTATCGAGTTGACGTGAAATGCTGAGGGGTTGTTACTCGCTCAACGCAAGTACATCAAGGATCTTCTTCTGAAGACAGGCATGTGTGACTGTAAGGAGTTGCAGACACCTTCCTCAGCTAGTAAGAAACTGTCTGGATATGGCGGCAAGCCCTTTGTGGACCCAAATTTGTATCGTCAAGTGATGGGTTCGCTTCAGTATCCAGCACTTACACGGCCGGATATTATCTATGTTGTCAATAAAGTGAGTCAATATATGCAGGAGCCAACGGATGACCATTATCAAGCTTTGAAATGCATCCTCCGATACTTAAAGCACACTATTGCATATGGCCTGCAGTTGTATCGACATCAAGATAACAACCTCCAAGTATACACGGATGCCGACTAGGGTGGCAGTCTCGATGATGGAAAATCAATCGGAGGATGCCTCGTCTACTGGGAAAAAAACTAATTTCCTGGTCCTCCAGCAAGCAACGCACGGTCGCGCACTCGTCCACTGAGGCAGAGTTTGCCGATGGTTTAGCAGAAGTTCAGTGGGTGCAATCGTTGTTGAGTGAGGTGAGAATAAGACACCATACTCCACTACTCTGGTGTGACAACATAGGTGCCACCTACCTTTGTCACAATCCCATCCAACACACACGCACCAAACTCGTTGCGTTGGATTATCACTTTGTGCGAGAGCAGCTTGGATCCAAGAAATTCCAGATACAGTTTATTCACAGCGAAGGCCAGCTCGCGGATGTTCTTACCAAACCCCTAGCACTACAATGTTTTCAGCTATTACGGTCCACACTAAACCTTTGTTCCTCCTCGGTTTAGTTTGCGGGGGAGTGTTAGTATATGATAACCACAATCGTGTATAGCAGTCTTATCCTCTTGTACAGGGGCGGATCCAGGGAGGCAAGCAGAGGCCCTGACCCCTCCTAAAACGGTATATTGTTATTTATGGTAATAATAATACATAAAATTCGTGTTGGTATGGTGGTGAGTAGCGCCTCAATTCACGTAGTTGACGCGGGTTTGAGCCAAAGAGTGCGCTTTTTTACACAATTTTTTGGGTATTTCCCCTGATTTGGATAAATTTGGCCTCCCCAATATTCAATCTTATAAATTTGGCTCCCTAATAAAAATTTCTGGATCCGCCTTGCTCTTGTACTCCTGTAATAGAGCTCTAGCATGGTGCAGATTGACAAGCCTTTCAATATCACACTTACCTATCTGGTTGTATTTCTATAGATGGAAATACAACGCCCCATTCAGACCGGAAGGTATGTCACCTGAGTATTATTATATTAGGGTCATGTCACCTGAGTAATCACGTTATTGATTATTTATGAAAAAAATTCTTAGTGGGTGGTAGACTGGACCAATTAATGTAGCCCACGCACATTTCAGCGAATGTCACTCGAATTTGTTAAATAAAAAAAGTTAAATTAACAGTGGCCTGCATCTAGTTATTCAAAGTTCAAACAATTCCTTTTTTGTCTTCTTATTCTTTGACTTGCTTAAAATATATATGGGACAATTCAAATCACAAATAGTTTATACCATGAACCGAATATAAGGATGAATTTGCCAATATAATAAAATTAAAGACTTAGCAGACATCAAGTGAATGAAAATTCTTTAGTACGTATACACTATACATCATGGCGAAATTTGTGAAAAAAGGAAGATAGTAATTTCTTTTGGCCAATGATACATATCTCATTATAAAAAATGATTCACATATTCACATTTCATCTTCTCAATTGGTTAAGCATAATTTAATTAGTTTTATCAGCTCAGAATGATTTTTCAACCAATCAATTCATGCATGCATGCATTAATTAAATTATTACGGCAAAACTTTATTTTAGGAACATATTATGCCTAAAAGATTTGATGAATCATCACACAGAAAAGGAAATCTTTGGAGTTGGCTGCATTTTCTCCATAAAGATAGGATGAGGAAAGCATCTAAAGATCAGAGAAGAACAGAAGCTGCAAAATTTCTCCATAAAATGAGTTTTAAATAGTAATAGCAGTTCTTGTACGTTCCCTTCCTAATTAAAAATTGGATGGAATATTAATAATCCCTTATAATGTAATAGCAGTTCTAATCCCGTTGGCATTCAACAGTTTTTATTAGTCAATAGTTGAATCGCATATATATATTCCTTTCACAGTTTTCCTCACCAGGATTAAGACTGCAGTATCAAACCGTAGCACTCTTGATTTTTGATGGGTCATTAATTATTTTAACCAGCTGGATAATTTTAACTTGACCAAAGCGTTTCTCAGTAAATCTTACACGGTTTTACCATTAACTTAGCCGCCGCGGTAGTCAAACTCTCTCTCTCTGAAAAAAAAAAAAAAGAAGAAGAAGAATAAAGAGAGAGTCATAATTGTGAAGGGTCAATCCTCCTAATTATTTACTTTAATTGACTTGAAGAGATTAATTAATTTCATGAATCAGGAAGCTTGAATATAATTTCTACCTTTTAATTAAAATCGGAGATTGACTGAAAATTGCTTCAGGGACCTATTAGTGACACTGACTCTTTCTTCTACTGACCGAATGTATTCAATTCAAGTATTGTTTCTTCTACTTATAAAATAATCCTCATTTGAATTTGGATTAATTAAATATAACCTTGGGCTATAGCTGGGTCCATGCGAATTAGTCATTAGGGCATTAAAAGAAAAAAACTGCATTGAAATGCCGGTCAATAAGATTCGTTCATTCAGCCAGCTAGGTTGAAATAAGTATACCAATTAAGAAATCTAATTGAATGAGAAAATAAGTTTTTGATTCTTAATCTTTTTTCCTCCGTCTGTAAAGCGGTACTTAACTCGATCCAAGTTGACAAAAAGTTAACCTGAACTAGGCCCATCTAAACCTGAACTTGACCTTGAAGTAAAACAAAACTTGAGTTGAGACTAGTTAGTATTAATATGATCCTGGGAATTGGTATATTTGATCCCCTGGCCTTGATGGTAAAGTAACACTTGGGTTTCTCTCTACACTTAGCATCGGAGGGCTTCCGGAATCCTACATTATGTAATATTGGGAGCCAAGTCCGATATTAATTCATGATTAATCAGTTCCGTGAACTTTAAATGGGTCAAACATCACAGAGATAACAAAAACTTAAAGATAAATAAATCATACTAATTAACTTTGGTAGGGAGAGACATAATGTTTTTGGTTTTTCTCTTAGATATAGTGAATTTCAGCAAAAATCAATTTCGGTAAAGTTAAGTCATTGATCCAAACCACTGTATTTTGTATTATTAATAAGCCGATTACATAGATGTTTTCTCTTCTTCCTATTGTTCTTTGAGAATTGAACTTCTTTTCTTCTTTTTTTTTTTTTTAGGATTGAACTTCTCAGCTTCAAAAAAATTGAACCCACAAACTATAGCCAAAACCTTGGACTCACTTTGGTAAGAATAGAGATAATGATTTGTAACAGCCCGGTAAAATTTATGTTTTTACCGGAACTGTAAAGAGTTTTGTACAGTAATTTACCTCATGAAATTAATCTTGGATAATTATTTCAGGGTAAATTATGCATCGGATTCTGAAACAGACCCTTACCCCACGTTTCCGATTTTTCTGCGGATTTTTCGGACCAGAGTTGGTATTTTTCGGGTCCAGGAATCTTAAGAAAAGTCAGGTTTAACCTCGAATTACCGGGCCAGAAATAAAGTCAAGGGGGTACTATAGTTATTTTCCGGTCCGGACGGGACACGCCTCACATGCAGCACAGTACTACATATTTGAGGCAGCTCAATTATGCAGCCTGTGAGCCGCCTCTTTCCTATGATACCCGTGCTTTACCAGTTTTCTGCTCGTGCTTAATCAGTGTTGCATACCTGCAGCACCCTTCTCCTGCAAACACCATCACCTTTTTCTCCACTGCCAAAACTTCACCTGTGAAACCACTTACTGCAAACACTAACAAAAGAAACTAAACCAAACCAGAAAAAGAAAAACAAAAAACAGCACACACACTCAACAACAAACTGTGTCGTTTTGGACACCCCCATCTCCTCTTCCCTTTTTTTTTTCTTTTTCTTCCTCCTCTCCCCTGTGAAAAGCCACCACCGACGCCACCACCCGAGAACGCCACCTGCACCACCACAACTCCACGCTGCCACCCGCCCTCACCTTCCTCTCCTCCTTCTTCTCCTCCTCCCGACGCTGCCGACGCGTCAAGCCGGCCGTGCACTGCCCGGAAGAAGCCGACCCGATGACGCGACGAACCGAGACCGTCTCCCCTTTCTCCTTCCTCGCGACACCACCGCACCCACGTAGCACCGGATCGAGGAGACAGCTGCGACCCTCACCGCACCGGGAACCAGCGCCGCCTTTGCCCTGCTCGTCTGCCGTCAACGCGCCACCGGAAGCTAAGAACCCGACGGGCCGCCCGAGTTCGCCACCAACCTGTCGCTGACGACCGCCGCTCCAGCAGTCGCGAAGCCAGTCCTCCATGCGTCGCGCCTCTCCCTCTGCCGCCTTGCCGCCGTTCGTGCTGCTTGTCGTCGCTGCCGCCTGCAACCCGAGAGGTGAGCTGAGTTGTGGGTTGAAGACGACCCGGTCGGGTCGAGTTTGACCCGACGCCTCAACCGGGTCGCGGATGATTGGTTTGGGTTGATCCAGTTTTGGGTGTTGGGTCAAGGCCTAGGTTTGGGTTGACTTGGGCTTTGGGCTAGTTAACCTGGACTAAGGCCTTGCTCCTTTCGGGGCTAGCTGGGTAATTATAAGTTGGGTTCTGGACTTGGACCTGGGCATGTCTATTTGGCTCAGTCCGGTAATTAAAAAAAACAAACAAACAGAAATAAAAATAAATAATAATAACAAATATTAAAGAATAAATATATTCTGGGAAGAAATATATAATATGGATTATATATGTTTTCTGGAAATAAATAATAAATAGTATGTGGCTATATTTTGTGGAAATAAATAAAGTAGTTACCTTATTATAATATTTTCAAGAGACTAAGGTAATTATAACATAAATATTAAATTATAGTAAATACTCTTAAGAATATATATTATGTAAATGTTTTACCAGAGAAAAAAAACATATATGGACATAAGAGATTAATTTCTAGGAAGATTATTTTATGATAGTTAATACCTTTGATATATGTTATGATAATTACTTTGGAGAAGAAATATATATAAGTACATTAGCATTTGAGAATTACTTTATGGTAAGTATATTTTTGGAAAATACGGTAAGACAGTATATACATGGTATACAATTATATTTGTGAAGATAAATGAAATAAGTACCTTGACATAATATTATTTTTGGGAATCAACGTAATTATAATAAGATTTATATCCTTTGATAAAAATGTTATATGGTAAATACTTTTTAGAAAAGGATATGTATGCTACGAAATATTTTAGAAAGAGTATTAACAAAGTATGTACCGGAATAATAACCGGGCATAAGTATAGTATGGTATTTTAACATATGAATAGTAAATTGTGAATTATGATGATAACGGAACGTAACCCGAGATGATCACCGAGTGGGCGTAGTGTTTTACTTTGCGGTTTACAGTATTAGTTACCATTTGCATATCACGATTGTGCATCTTATATGTGCATATATTATTATTTGATATAAGAGCTGATAACGAGCAGTATCCCTAGGAACTAGAGCCGGGACATTTCGAGGACTTTCAGGAATAGGAAATCGGCTAAGGTGAGGATGGATAACCTTTGATATGTTGCACATAATACTGTATTTGTTTCTATGATAATTATTGTTTGATTGAACTGCTGAGCCAATTGAGTTTGATTATGGTGTTACTGCTGTTGTTGTTGATTTATTGATTGTGGATAAACTGATATGATAAGATAATTGGATGTTGTGTTGACGACTTTATTGTCACTTGGAAAGTAGTGGTACGACTAAATGGTTAGAGACTGTTTTGTGGTGGCTATGATCTGGGTTACTCGTGATAAGCATGTCTATACCTGGGAAGTTTATCCCGGATTATTATATTTTTGGGATGTCTATCCCTGGGTTCTATTTTTGGGATGTCGATCCCTGGACTCTCTTGGTTTGATCTAGCACCCAGAACATGTTAATAACTAGGTACGACCCTAGCTTGTCCAGTGACGGGGCCCGGAAGATAAAATTGGTAATAATAATAATCTTTCCTTTGGTCTTGGCTCAGTTAAGTTCTGGTTGATTCACTGTTTTGTCTTTGCTTGTATTTTACTTCGAAAGTATTGTGTTTGCCTGCATATCTTTGTTTATCCTTAGTCGGTGAGCACTTCGGACTCACCCCTCGCCTGCGGTTTCATCCCGTAGGATGAGTTGCTCGTAGTACAGGTACGTGGTTCGGCCAGCTGTTGTTTCTACTCCACCAGACTCTGGATCCATACCTTCGCTGTATCTCATTCTAAGACTTCCGCTGCTGTGTTTTATATGTTACTGTATCATATGTATTCTGCTGATGCTGTTGAACTTTGAGAGTATTGTGGTTTGAATAATGGTCCCCGGGATCGGGTGAAAAATGTTGTAATTGAGTTTGCTTGGTTCTGTATTTTGTATTATAAGTACTGTCTGCTACTGTAATAAGAATAGTTCTGGCACATGTTTACCCGGAATGGTAAATACGAGTCGGGGCGCTTCATTTTGGTAGCGGAGCAGGCAGTAGGTCCTCAGGGTGATAATTGTGCCTGTTTGTTGCCTATATGTGCATAGTCTGGTCATTCTCTTGGCATAACATGCATGCATACATTCTCATATAGGTACGAATGGATCCGGTGAGAGGAAACCAGCATGTTGAGCAGCGTTTGGAAGATGACCAAGTATCGGTTGTCCAGCCGCAACCAGTCGTGGGTGGACAAGTACCTGCGGTGGTACCAGTAGACACAACACAGATGTTGCACACCATGGCGCAGATCTTACAGCTTCAGGACGCTAGGGATGCCTGTTTGGAGGCCAAGAAAGCTCGTGAACAGGAGAATCAAGGACCTGTTGAGGACCCTATTTACACCAAACTGTCTAAGCTAGGTCTTGATGCCTTCACAGGGGTTACTAACCCACAGGCAGCTGACGAATGGCTTCGTCAAGCTCACCGAGTGATGTTGAAGCTGAGATGCACAGATGACAGGTGGGCTAGGTATGTTGCATCCATGTTCCGCAATGTTGCTGTGGACTGGTGGGATTCAGCAACACGTGACATGGCGAAACCAGTCATCATGCCTTGGACACAGTTTATTGAGATGTTTCGAGGGAAGTTTGTCACAGATCTTTACCAGGACCAGCTTCAGCGAGAATTTTTGAGTCTGTGACAGCAAATCGGACAGTCGGTGAACGACTATGAGATCTAGTTTGATCGTTTATCCATCTACGCATCAGAATATGTGTCCACACCAGAGGCCAGATGCAAGCGTTTCTGGGATGGTTTACGATACTGCATCCAGACAGTTATGGAGTGCAAAGTTTATGAGACTTACCAGGATATGCTTGCGGATGCTCTTCTTGCAGAAGTCATCTGGATGGGGAACGAGAGGGAGATGGAAGAAGTTCGGAAGAGGAAATCTGCACAGAGTGCTGGGAATCAGAACAAGAGGTTCCAGAGTGCAGGTAACAGGTCAGGGTATGGACAGACACAATCCATGCCAGTATCTCAAGGTCAAGGATGGAGCAACAGCAACAGCAACAACAATCGTGGGAGTTCATAGACCCATTCTGGAGGGACTTCATCCGGAGACACTCGCCCTAGACCTCCTCGAACTAGGGTAAGGTGCTTTGAGTGCAATGAAGTTGGGCATTACCAGAGTTCATGTCCTAGGTTGGGAAGATCTGGAGTTGTTGTTCCTGCTCACACTGTACAAGCATCAGTGGCCAGGCTATGTTCCTGATCTGGAGTTGGTCGAGGCCGTGGACGAGGAGCTGCTCCTACTCGGACACATTCAGCCATGAACCAGAGTGCAGCCGCTCCGAGGGCATTTGTGATCACAGCTGAGGTTAATCCAGAGAATGTTGATGTTATTGCAGGTACCTTTGCAGCTTTCGATAGTATTGCATACACTTTGATTGATCCTGGTGCCACACATTCTTTTATTGCTCAGAGTTTTGCTATACAACATAGCTGTAAGGAAGAGAGTTTAGCATGTCCGTTGAGGGTTAGGTTACCCACGGGCATAGTGGTGAGATTAACACAAGTGTGCAAGGATGTTCTCCTTTCATATGATGACGAGGTTTTCTTAGCTCGATTGGTCGTGATGAACATGGGGGGATTCGACATAATCCTAGGGATGGATTGGTTGTCAAGGTATAATGCCATGGTGAACTGTCGAACCAAGGAAGTGCTGCTGACTTCCGATGGCGGACGACAGGTTTTGGTAATAGGTATTAGGAGAGCTGCTGCTACGTGTAGCATTTCTGCTATGCAGGAGTTTGGAGTGAAGTCGCATGATCCAGACGCTTTGTTGAGCCACATCACAAGTGAAGATACACGGGATCCTACCCCGGGAGATATATCAGTGGTGAAGGAGTTCATTGATGTTTTTCCAGATGATTTGCCAGGTTTGCCACCCGATAGAGAGGTTGAGTATCCTCCTCCCGACGCTGCCGATGCGTCAGGCCGGCCGTGCACTGCCCGGATGAAGCCGACCCGATGACGCGACGAACCGAGGCCGTCTCCCCTTTCTCCTTCCTCGCGACACCACCGTACCTACGCAGCACCGGATCGAGGAGACAGTTGCGACCCTCACCGCACCCGGAACCAGCGCCGCCTTTGCCATGCTCGCCTGCTGTCAACGCGTTGCCGGAAGCTAAGAACCCGACGGGCCGCCCGAGTTCGCCACCTCCCTGCCGCTGACGATCGCTGCTTCAGCAGCCGCGAAGCCGGTCCTCCTCGCGTCGCGCCTCTCCCTCTGCCGCCTCGCCGCCGTTCGTGCTGCTCGTCGTCGTTGCCGCCTGCAATCCGAGATGTGAGCTGAATTGTGGGTTGAAGACGACCCGGTCTGGTCGAGTTTGACCCGACACCTCAACCGGGTCGCAGATGATTGGTTTGGGTTGATCAAGTTTTGGGTGTTGGGTCAAGGCCTGGGTTTGGGTTGACTTGTGCTTTGGGCTGGTTAACCTGGACTAAGGCCTTGCTCCTTTCTGGGCTAGCTGGGTAATTGTAAGTTGGGTTCTGGACTTGGACCTGGGCTTGTCTATTTGGCCCAGTCCGGTAATTAAAAAAAACAAACAAATAGAAATAAAAGTAAATAATAATAATAAATATTAAAGAATAAATATATTCTGGGAAGAAATATATCATATGGATTATATATGTTTTCTGGAAATAAATAATAAATAGTATGTAGCTATATTTTGTGGAAATAAATAAAGTAGTTACCTTACTATAATATTTTCAAGAAACTAAGGTAATTATAATATAAATATTAAATTATAGTAAATACTCTTAAGAATATATATTATGTAAATGTTTTACCGGAAAAAAAAAACATATATGGGCATAAGAGATTAATTTCTAGGAAGATTATTTTATGATAGCTAATACCTTTGATATATATTATGATAATAACTTTGGAGAAGAAATATATATAAGTACCTTAGCATTTGAGAATTACTTTATGGTAAGTATATTTTTGGAAAATATGGTAAGAAAGTATATACATGGTATACAATTATATTTTTGAAGATAAATGAAATAAGTACCTTGACATAATATTATTTTTGGGAATCAACGTAATTATAATAAGATTTATATCCTTTGATAAAAATGTTATATGGTAAATACTTTTTAGAAAAGGATATGTATGCTACGAAATATTTTGGAAAGAGTATTAACAAAGTATGTACTGGAATAATAACCGGGCATAAGTATAGTATGGTATTTTGACACATAAATAGTAAATAGTGAATAATGTTGATAACGGAACATAACCCGAGATGATCACCAGGTGGGCGTACTGTTTTACTTTGCGGTTTACAGTATTAGTTACCATTTGCATATCACGATTGTGCATCTTATATGTGCATACATTATTGTTTGATATAGGAGCTGATAACGAGCAGTATCCCGAGGAACCAGAGCCGGGACATTTCGAGGACTTTCAGGAATAGGAAATCGGCTAAGGTGAGGATGGATAACCTTGATATGTTGCACATAATACTGTGTTTGTTTCTCTGATAATTATTGTTTGATTGAACTGCTAAGCCAATTGAGTTTGATTGTGGTGTTACTGTTGTTGTTGTTGATTTATTGATTGTGGATAAACTGATATGTTGAGATAATTGGATAATTGGATGTTGTGTTGACGACTTTATTGTCACTTGGAAAGTAGTGGTACGACTAGATGGTTAGAAACTATTTTGTGGTGGCTGTGATCTGGGTTACTCGTGATAAGCATGTCTATACTTGGGAAGTTTATCCCGGATTATTATATTTTTGGGATGTCTATCCCTGGGTTCTATTTTTGGGATGTCGATCCCTGGACTCTCTTGGTTTGATCTAGCACCCAGAACATGTTAATAACTAGGTACGACCCTAGCTTGTCCAGTGACGGGGCCCGGAAGATAAAATTGGTAATAATAATAATCTTTCCTTTGGTCTTGGCTCAGTTAAGTTCTGGTTGATTCACTGTTTTGTCTTTGCTTGTATTTTACNTGATCTGGGTTACTCGTGATAAGCATGTCTATACTTGGGAAGTTTATCCCGGATTATTATATTTTTGGGATGTCTATCCCTGGGTTCTATTTTTGGGATGTCGATCCCTGGACTCTCTTGGTTTGATCTAGCACCCAGAACATGTTAATAACTAGGTACGACCCTAGCTTGTCCAGTGACGGGGCCCGGAAGATAAAATTGGTAATAATAATAATCTTTCCTTTGGTCTTGGCTCAGTTAAGTTCTGGTTGATTCACTGTTTTGTCTTTGCTTGTATTTTACTTCGAAAGTATTGTGTTTGCCTGCATATCTTTGTTTATCCTTGGTCGGTGAGCACTTCAGACTCACCCCTCGCCTGCGGGGTTTCATCCCGTAGGATGAGTTGCTCGTAGTACAGGTACGTGGTTCGGCCAGCTGCTGTTTTTACTCCACCAGACTCCGGATCCATACCTCCGCTGCATCTCATTCTAAGACTTCCGCTGCTATATGTTATATGTTGATGTATCATATGCATTCTGTTGATGCTGTTGAACTTTGAGAGTATTGTGGTTTGAATAATGGTCCCCAGGATCGGGTGACAGATGTTGTAATTGAGTTTGCTTGGTTCTGTATTTTTTATTATAAGTACTGTCTGCTACTATAATAAGAATAGTTCTGGCACGTGTTTACCCGAAACGGTAAATACGGGTCGGGGCGCTTCATGATTCCTCATAAGTAGTTAGTTTAGATGATGTTTCACTTACCTTGTAACACTTATGTGTAAATCTTATCAGATGTACAATACTTATCAATGAATATACAACAGGGTCAGGTACCATGTAATAGGTATCGTGAACACCTTTCGCTCATGGTAGCGGAGCCTCTTTTCCTTTGAAGCTAAAAAAAAAACAAAATAACATTCACACAAATCTTCTTCTCCTATGTCCACCGACCCTACCTTGGTCAGTTCTTCTAGTCAGTCTACAACCTCCTCTCTACTATGTCTGCATCTTCTTCTTCCACTATGTCCCCTTCATTTTCTTCCACTGTTCTTTCAATTCTTAGTGTGAGCAATATTAGGAATTATGTCACTACCACTCTTGATTTATCCAATTTTCTTCTCTAGCAGAGTCTTCTTTATAATGTTTTTCAATCCCATCAAGTCACTTGGCATGTCGACGGAACTAGTGCTCAACCTCTGGCTTTCATTCCTGCCTCCACTCCTGATGCTCAACCAGAACCTAACCCTTCTTATTCCCAATGGAATCAAATAGATAGAACAATAGTTTCTTGGATCTATGCCACCGTAAGTCCCGACATTCTTCAACATATAGTTCGGCCTGGTGTTTTCCAAACTGTGAGAGAGGTTTGGGTAGCAGTTGAAACCCTTTTTCATGATCATGTGCATGCTAGATACATGGAGTATAGGTTTGCATTTGTCTGCTGCTCATCTTGCACATAACCCGGTTCAGCATCAGCGCACAAAGCATCTTGCATATAACCCGGTTCAGCATCAGCGCACAAAGCATCAAGCACATAACCCGGTTCAGCATCAGCGCACAAAGCATTTGGAGATCGATCTCCACTTTGTGCGAGAACGAATTCAATGTGGTCAGGTTGCAATTACACATGTTTATGCAAATCAACAGCTTGCTGATGGTTTAACAAAGTCTTTAGGGGTAGCTTCTTTTCAATTTTTCCGTAGCAATTTGTGTCTGGCAAGTCTTACCACCCTCAAATTCAGAGGGAGTGATAAGAATAGAGATAATGATTCCTGATAGGTAGTTAGTTTAGATGATGTTTCACTTACCTTGTAACACTTATGTGTAAATCTTATCAGATGTACAATATTTATCAATGAATGCATAATAGGGTCAGGTACCATGTAATCGGTATCCTGAACACCTTTCGTTCACACTTGCCACCGTAATATATATCGATCTCCATTACATAAGAAATTTCCCCCTTTTTGCTTGCCCCCAACTCTATATGAAGATTTCTATATTGCCATCTATATCTTATTACTTTATTCTATCAAAATATTAATCTAATCTATCGCCATAATCAAAAACCATCGTAAGGGAATCTTCCCTTACATAGTCATTCACACTAACTTCACCTAATTAAATTAGTGTCTCAAGAAAAATGTAAAAAGATTAGAAAGTTCTGTCACCTCACGGTCATCACAATAGGCTCCCAAATTATTTTGCTTATTTCTCGAACGGTAGATGGGTTTTGATCACGCTCTTTTAAAATTAAAAATTCAATAAAGGTAAGGTGGCATCTTTTTCCCCACCTAATAAGAATGACACAAGCCTCCCTACTGAGTTTAGCTTTACCAAGCAAACTATTTGTCATCTGCATCCTATATTTTTCTTTGATGACCACATTCAAGAAGGTTGAAGAAATGTTGGATGGGTTATCACAAACATCATGAGAACAATGTTTCCAAATTGATTTGCTTCTTGCTGAAATTTTAGATTCCTCCCTAGCGTGTTTTTTTTGATATCATCAACTTTGTGAATGCCTCATGACAAGTTTTTTTCGAAATCAACAAGAGCAAGACAAACCTTATTGGTAGAATTACCTTCACCAAGCAAACTCTTCTTAAACAAGTTTCCACTATTGACGGATATCTTTGACGAGCACTCGCAATAGTTTTCAATACCTTTTCATAAAGTTCTTTTGATTTTGAAGTCAAAACAATCTAGCTAGTGTTGTAGCTAGAAAAAGAAAGATGATGGATGGATGAATTTGATTGTAAGAGAATGTCACTTTATATAAGGGAGGAAGAGATAGTATCAAAATGTTTTATGTTATGGGTGATTTTAATAGCATCAAATATGGATATTAATGTAAACATAAATTTAAGCTTAGTGAATTTATTAGAAGTGGATGCTAAATGTGTATAATTAATTCTAGTTAAGTATCATTAATGTCCAAATAAAAAATTCTAAAGTAATGTATTGGGATGCAAAATAAGAATTTTTATCTAAACAACGTTGTCCAAATATGAAAGAGGATATAGATTTAATTATTAGGGAACATGTTTTAAAAAGAATAACATTTATGAATGATGTTGAATATTTCAATGGTGTCATACTTGAGGATTATGAATAATCAAGATATCGATATTGTTTTTTTTTATGCTAACCAGATTTTATTTCATGTATATAAAATTAATATATACAAATTCCAAGTCTAAACACTCAGGAGACAGGCTGGAAGACAACTGAATCAAAGTACAGCAACTGATTACACCGATGTATAGCAAGTAAGAACCATGCAAGATCTAGTGAAAGAAAATGCCTTTTAGCCCATGCCAGTTCTTCGAAGTCTAAGCAGCAGCGATAACTTGAGACGCATTAAAAGTGAAATGCGTCTGTAGGGCTTTAATCCAAGATGTAGAATGTACCAAAATAAGATCCAGGATCCTCTCATGGGAAGCAGAGGCGTTAGTGAAGGCTCTTCTATTTTTTTTCAAGCCGAATGGTCCATAAAGCAGCATAGCTTGCACTTCCAAATTTTGAAGTTGGAGATTTCCTATTTATGTACACACAGTGAGACAGGCCCAAGAAAGTTAGGCTCGCAGGAAAGTAAGGTCTACTTATATTGTCACTGGGCCGGAAAATGTGAAAGGAATGATAAAGGTCAGATAAAATGAGGCATCGAGTCAATTGCTAAATTTTAGCATTTTGAAGGGTGGGCAACCGGGCATGAATTGAAGGGCTTGTCAAATAACTCCACATACTTTTGGCTATTTATTTTTCTGCTTCTTTTACTTCTACAAAACGAGCATTCTTCATCATTTTTTTTCCTTATCAGAATCTTTGTGAAAGGAATGATAAAGGTCAGATAAAATGAGGCATCGAGTCAATTGCTAAATTTTAGCATTTTGAAGGGTGGGCAACCGGGCATGAATTGAAGGGCTTGTCAAATAACTCCACATACTTTTGGCTATTTATTTTTCTGCTTCTTTTACTTCTACAAAACGAGCATTCTTCATCATTTTTTTTCCTTATCAGAATCTTTTCGTTCATATAAACAATCCAAAGTCCAACATAACAAAAACATTTAAAAAATTCATCATAAGAGTTTCTCTTAAGAGTCAAAATAGGAAAAAGGAAGGGGGAACTAATCAGTCAAACAACATAATTAACCCACATATACACACACACACATGATATATACCAATGGAAACGAAACAGGCAAGGCAACACTCTCTTGCGCTACTTGTTCTTTTCCTATTTTTATGCAGGCAATTGGACTTCAAAGTGCAAGAGGAATGAAAAGAAAGGTCATATCGGGCATCTCCATTTGGAAAGCACTTGATAAAGTGGAAAATTGGGCTACGGAGATAGTGTCAAGTAGTTCTGTTTTGGGCCCCCTCCCGTTGTTGTTTCTTTTTCCTTCTACCAAAGAAGCATCGCTTAAGCAAGGTTTTGGTTTGAGTCACCCAAACCATAACTAGGTGCGCGATCTGAATCTGCTCTAAGCACAGGATGGGAACAAAAAGGAGGAAATGCACACCACACAAGGCATATTACCTGGTGGAGTAATGCTTCTATAAATGTGAAAATAATTCTTGAAGGTATATATATACATAAATGTCAATATATAAGTGTGATATATGTGGGAAGCGTGTATTAGCGCGTGAGATCCTCTCAATTCTCTGAGTTACTGGTTTGAACTACTATTCACCTCCCTTCCAAAACAACCATTCTCCTGATTACCACACCCGATCTACAACTAACTAGCATGTAGAATCCCTTACCGAACATGACTCTGATTATTTCGATCCCTAATTTATGTTTACTCGCATCTTGCTTCTCTTATTTGATCCCCAAATGACCACTATCGCACTGAAACCCTAGTTTTTTCAGATTCATTTCCACATATCCCTTCATCTACTTCTCGTGTTTAATTATAAGTGCAAAGCAGTACTTTTAGTTGAAACTATGGAGCCCTCGCCTTTCCCGAAGGTTAACCTCAAGGAAGAGGACTTTATAGCCAGATTTGAGTCAGGACCCCCTAGTGATGCTGACGAAGTCATGGAGGAGACCCTGGGGGACATGATTAGCCGTACTTGTCTGGTCAGCAAGGTCTACTCCCAGAGAAAGTTCACGGTAGGGGGCTTTCAAGGCCAACCTTGACAAGGTATGGAGCTTAATGGGTGACTTCAAGGTCACAGACAGAGGTAATAATTTATTTTTGCTTGGATTCGAGTATGAATCTGATTGTGATAAGATCCTAAACGGATCCCCATGGCTAATGGCAAATGCACACACCAACTTCCAGAGATGGTTACCCCATCTCTCTCTGAGCCAGATCCCATGGAGAATGTCCACAATCTGGATTCAGTTGCATGAACTCCCTCTCAGTTTTCTGGATGAGACTAGAATTAACCGGCTATTGAATGTTTTCCCTGCTAACTTCTCCCTGGGGGATAAAATTGAAAACTTCAAGGGTTGGCGCGGCTTCATTAGAGCCAAAGTGGAGTTTCTTCCCGAGAACCCACTTATTCTAGGGATTCATGTGTATGATCAATCGGGGAAGAAGCTCTGGGTCAAGATAAAATATGAGAGGTTGGGAGAATTCTGTGTTAGATGTGGTAAAATCACTCATGCTGAGAGAAGGTGTAAGAAGCCTAAGCGTCCAGATGAGGGGGTGGAAACGGATTCCATCTTCAGCTACGGCCCATGGATGAGGGCTAATGAGTACGTGGGGAAGATGCCAATGTTTTTTAAAAAATCGAACTACCGGTGGACAGCCAAAGCAGACTGGTGCTACTGAGAGCGGGGCGGCATGTTCATAGCCACCGACAACTGGAGTTGATGGAACCAACTTGGCACAGCAAGAGCCCATCATGTTGTGCCCGATTGACAATATTGCTGAAAATGTTGCGATAGTGCCACAGGCACATGGTGATGTGATCGGTTTTGCCAGGAAGAAACGGAAATCGAATTGCATTTTGGGTTCGGTGGAAGGACAGAGCATTGTGAGTGAGATTCATAAGGGATGGGTCAATTTGGTTGCAGAGCTAGCTGGAGAAATTGACCATCACTCTTCAGCGATCTCCTCTGCAAAGAAACAGAGCTGGAAGAAGCTAGCTCGAAAAATGCAGAAGGTATACTAAATTACTGCGGATGATCTGAAATGGAGAAAGGACATAAAAAGGTGGGCTGAGGGTTTGCTGAGTGAGGGCGAGGAAGCGAAAGATTGTGGTAGGGAGGCTGGCGCGATGACTGGCACTCATACTTGGGACCAGGGGCGGATCCAGGAAATTTAGGTAGGGAGGGCCCAATTTATACACTTATTGGGCTTTTTTTATTTTTGCTGGGCTAAAGCAAAAAATAATTGCGGAAGCTGGGATCGAACCTTGAACGTGGTGTGTGAATTAGGGGGGGCCAAACCATTGAGCTAGCGCCTGATTTGTGAAAATTTACCATAAGTTTACATAAGAATTTTAATCTAGGGCGGGCCTGGGCCCTGCTTGCCCCCCCTATATCCGCCCCTGCTTGTGACAAATGATGGTTGTTGCTTGGAAGGAGAGGAGGCCTTTGGCTAGTCCTTTCCTCGTCTTTTGGTCACTTTCCTGTGAAGTGGTTTTGTGTTATTTTGGTGAAAACATTGGTGCCTACAAACTCTGCACTATTTTTTTGGCCTCCTTGTGAGGCAGGTAGAAACACCTCTGGTGGTGATTGCAGGAATGTGTGTGCCACTCCAGTTACGATTGAGGTTCTTTTCCCGAACTGGAGGTGGAAACATTCTGTCGAGAGATCCAATCCGGCTCCTCCAACTGACAACAAGCCTAGCATATTTGGCTGTTCGGAGTGTGAGAACACTCGGAAGGCTCAATTGGCACTAGCTAGTTCAAGACCTTCCAATCTCCCCAACCAGCACGGTCGACCCAGGAGCCGAATTAGATGTCTGCTGCAGATTGGATCAACCCTGGATGAAGGGCTGTATGATGTATTGGTTGTTGCCTACATTATTTTGTTTCTTAACAAGTTTGATGTAAACTTTGTATGGATGGTTTCCCAATTTATTTCTGTATTGAATAAAAACTTTATCTATTGGCAAAAAAAATGTCAATATATAAAACAATGGTTGAACTGCTAATGGTGCTGTACCCATGTGAGCCTGTACTACTAGCTAGCTATGTCGTTACATAGACATCAAAAGATGTTTTGTTGTTAGCTATTGTGCCACATAGATATCCCATGTTGTTTTTGACTTATTAGTATGCTACAAATCATGTTTTCTTAGATATCAAGACTACTGGGATAATTTTATTCCTTAACCTAATCAATTCAGAGATTCTTAACTAGGGCAATGAACGTAGAAAAAGCACGTCCAAGTGTCGCACTGAAAGAAAAAAAAAAAAAAAGATCAAACCTAAGCATTTAAGTATTATAAAAGTTGTTGACACATAATTAATTCGACAAATAAAGATTATTAGCCGCAAAGTAAAATGATTGTAACGCAAATAGGTCCCTTGTGTTTAAAGTTAAGCATAATATAGTCAAGCCTAACAAAAAAGCAGAGTTATTGGAAAAATATGATCCACCAGCCACTTAAATGTGTATCCACCTAGAAATTAAAAGCTCAACAAACCAATTCAATAAAGTGAGTGTGCATGGTTGTTTATGCCAAAAGCCCAAGCAAGCAATCATAACTAGTAGAACCAACAACAAACGTAATGAGTTGAGAAGGTTAATGATGCCCCTAAAGATAATTAAAAAGGCTCATTTTAGTTTTGAAATTGTGGGTCAAATCTGGGCCTCGAACTGAACTGATCATTAAACACAGCATGAGGAAATGATGGGCCTAAAAGTCAAAAACAAATTTAAAAATATTGGCATCGTCAAGTAACTCCAGTTACATGTAGACACCCCTACTAGGGAATAAAGTTTGTTTTCACAATTTTGTGATAAAAGTTTTTTT